>PVJD01003746.1:0-155138 GCA_004026545.1 Mormoops blainvillei
CCCAAGTCAAACTTCATTTCCTTAGCAGGCATCTCACTACCATCTCCCACCCTTTTCTAACCAGCTCCTCTAACCTTCCAGTGTCAGTTACGTTGACTCTTTTTCTGCTCATGTTCTCAGTCCTTCCTTTCATGATCTCATGTTGTTTCCTGCCCTCAAAGAATACATCCAGGTTCACCTCTTCTGTAAAGTCTCCCCTTGGTGAACCCCAGGAGGATCCAGTGACTTCTACTATTTCAGATTCTCTTATATCTTTGATGCAAGGGGAAGAGAAAATGGGACTTCTAAATTCTAGTTCGACTATATGTCAGATACTTTGCTAAAGCCTTAATAAACATTATCACATGAAATCACATTAATTCTGTAAAGCTAGGTATTTATTATCTCTATTTTACTGATGATGAAACTGAAACTCAACAACATTAAAGTGGCTTATCTGAAGTCATATGTTTGGAAAACCAGAACTGACAACCAAATCAACCTGGATCTAAACCCCGAATCAAATGGTTTCTGCACTCAACAAAAAGATGGGCTGTGTACAAATGCGGATCTTTGTTTATCTTTTCCCTTCTCCCAAATAGTATCTAAAACAGTTGTTTATCCATATTCTTCTATTTCTAAGATACTCGGTCTCCCCAGAGCCAACAGGGTTTGCATAGCCAGATGCCGAAGTGATACAAAAATGAAACTTACTATCCTCCAATAAATAACATCAGTGTTGATCAAGGATACTGGACATAAAACCAAACACATCGTACTCTCCTTGCATACCACATTATCACGCAAAACACTGAGCAGCTCTGGTTGCCACAGTTCAATACAGACTTAACATGACTTGGAGAAGGTCAAGGAGGAGCAATTAAAGAACCCAAGGAGATAGAAAAGGCTTCTTAAGAGAACAAACTAAAATCAATCATGACCCTAAGTTTACCAAGATAAAGACTGAGAACTGATGGATTCAGAGTCTATAAAAACATGTTGGGATGTATGCATATGTCCACTGTAACTGACACACTGGCTTTTTTTTTTTTTGGCCATCCAGCATCCATTTCCCTTTCCCACTGCTACTTGAGGTTCCTTATGGGGAGCTTCGAGTCCTTTGCCATTAGTATGTGCATTGTGGTGGTAGGGTGATTTCAGGAACTTCCCCCCTGCTACAGGACCTAAGAGAATGAGGCCTTCCTTCTAACATACCCCCTAAAGCCAAGGAGAAGTCATGTGGTCTAAGATCAGTCAACCAGACTCCTCTTTTCCTTCAACTTTGAATCTTGAGAGCCAGATAAGAGGAAGAAGAAGTAGTTGTTAAGTTTATCAATTCAGCCTTTCCTATTATAAGACCGTTCCTTACTTCCTGAATCCTGGCCACTAGGAACCTCCTGGTTCCAATCTCTTTTCACATGAGGTTCTCCACCAGACCCAGCAAGTCTATAAGCTGCGGTGGCCTTACAATAAGTCCCTTTGTTTAACTTAGAAACAGTTTCAGATACTTCTAAGAAACAGATACATTCATCTGAGTCCAGATACGGCACTACAAGGCAACCCCTTCTTCATGAACATCAGCAATTCAAGAAACAGGTTCAAAACCAGAGGGGAAGGAATTTATGCACACCAGACACTGCAGTCAGACCTTTATACCTGCTCTTGCTGTTAAGTCTCACAACAATCTAGGGAGGTGGGAAGTTGGTTCTCAATTTCACGGACTGAAACAGAGGTTGGGGAAGGTTGAGTAGCTTGCTTGGGATAAGGGATAAGAAATGAAAGAGTCTGAAATCAAAAACAAGTGTGTCCATAATCAAGTGATAAAGAATTTGAAGTTGAAACAAGTGATATTTGGACTGTTTATTTATAATATTAAGGAGTGGACACCAAGAAAAACATTCTTTTACAATACCTGGTGGGTGTTTCTGTCAGATACAAACCCTCTGGTTGGATGTATTGGATGAATGAATGAAGACAATTCTTATGTGATTAGCTATTAAAGCACAAATGACAATTGGTGTTGATACCAAAATAAAACAAAATGCTTTATCTGAGGTTTCCCCTTGGAAATGCAACACATCTACTTCATATTGCACATAGATGTTTTTCAACATTATATTTAGAAGACTGAAGAAATTCACAAGTCCCTACACTATTAGCATGCTTCAAACTTTCCATCTCAGCAATTAGAACCTAAGGCAAAAATCCACATCAGTTAGCACACGACTTCATTTTAATCAAAATCCACTCATCAATATGACTGGTGACCTTCACTTTAGTAGAACAGATCATAAATTAAATCATTCTGTAGAAAAACTGGTAGTCTTTGGGGAATGTCATGTGCTTTTTCTCAGAGACATTGATGTACATCTTGAAAAAGGAAGAGTCTCATCTCGGTTGACTTATTTAAACAACGCTTATTAGCATGCCATGAAAACCAACCTCCTAATTTTAAAAAAGAGAAAAATAAAGGCCACTGAAGCCAAGTACTGTATCCAAGTCGCACAGCAGTCCCTGGCCTGCTAGGGGCTCACATGCCAGCATCCTGGTTCGGGATCGGCCACTGCCTCTCGGCCACAGGGTCCGCACTCAACCGGGAAGGCATGCTGTGGGCCGACGTGTAAGAAAACACGGAAAGTGATTCTTTTCATCTGACTCTATAAAAGGAATAGAAATACAGCTGTTTTAATTCTTTCATTTCAAAATAATGGAGCTATTTCCCTTTAGCATCCCTCACACCCATTTTTTTGTGGTTGTTCAGAGACATCACCAAATTCCTAATCCTGTTCAACTTGGCACCACAAACCTGATTCCAACCACGTTATTAAAATAGAAGAATAGCTATTGGGCCAGTGTTGTTCCCTGTAGTGACATCCATTATCCTTTGGAGTGCTGCCATCCTACTGGGAAACATCCTTGAAGTATGAATGAAAATCTCAACCCGCCTTTTCCGAGGCCATGGCTCAGCTGATGGAATGCCATCAAACAGATCGATGCCTCTATTTCCTTAATTAATGGTCATCTCAGCGGGGAAAAGAGAGTGGGTATTATTTCAATATTTGCAAACTTCTCTGCAAACACTGGACCTCTCTTGGACATTCACAGGGATGTAACAAGCCCTTGTCCCGAGCATAATATATTCATTCTCAAGCTTTATTTGTTCAGTGGGCCCTATGAACAGATACTCTAAAACCTACAGAAATGATTTTTAAGAAGGAAATCTATACTCATATCCATCTGACATCACTTGAGCAATATAATTTACTTTGCATCTACTATGTGCATTGAACTGGGATGGCTCTTGATTGAGACAATTTGTAATTTAATGAAAAAGGCTCACCATATTCATAAAAAGTGTAAGATTTCACTGTCCTTAGATAACCAAATAAAATTTGCCAATAGCACCTACCCCCCCCGCCACTGCAAATCTTGAACAGATTTCTCAGTTTGAATATTGAGCTTCGAGACAAACCCAGCTCTGCTTTGTGAGGCTTGGACAGGGACTCCGAAAACCTCACCTCTCTCTTGCCAGCTGGCCACCAGGGTGCTGGAAGAGAACTGCAAGGTGTCAGAACAAAGAAGGGACTTCATCCTTCTCGCCGGTTTTCTTTGGCTTCCCTCCTGTCAGTGGTTATCCCGGCAACGATTCCTCGATCCAACAGCAGCAGTTTTCTGCCATGGTAGCTTGTGGTTCCCGTCCAAGTTTTTCCAACATGTGAAGAACCACTATTGTAGCATCCCCAGATATCAACACCAGATGGCGGGCACCGCTTCCTTAGGCATCAAGGGGCCAGTCCTGTGGTACCGCTTTTCCACCCGCAGAGACACTAGCACGCCCTAAGCCATGCCCCCTTTTCAGAAATCTGTGTTTCAGCTCCATGAAACCCTTTCTCCAAGCTTCTGAATGCTAATAATTCCAACCGCATGTTTTTGTTCTTCTGGCCCAAGGTGGTAGCTGCTTCCTGAAGATGCTTCATCAGTGATACCTTAATGTTCTCTTTTTTGCCTTTTTGGTTCTTTAACATGTAGTTACAACTCATTACAGTACATCTCTCTTTTAAAATAACAGGTATAGTGCCTGTCTGCTGGGTGGACCCTAATTGCAAATCTTAGTGGAGGCTGTTTCCTTGACTGCCAGGGTCTGAATCTGATCTCCTCTATTTCGTAGCTGTATAAAGTTAGTTGGGAAGTTAGCCCTCCTCTCTGTGTCTCTGTCTTCTCATGTGTTACCTTGGGATAATGGTAGTACCTATGCTGTAAGGTTTTTATGACAATTAAATGACTCAATATATGTAAGGTATTAGAATAACTCATGATGCACAGAAGCAGTATTCAAAATGTAGCTACTATTCTCGCAGGGTAAACCATACACTCAGAAATCAGCCTCTCCCCTTTGGTGCACTAGAAGGGGAGAAATATTTGATGATAATTTAAGGAGTTGCCTTTTCCTTCCTTTAAATGAAGAGCTGAGGTTTCTGCAATTCTGTCGTGACCCAGTCAAGAAAGTGAGAACACTTAGCTTGCTACAATCAAGAAAAAACAAAGGAGCAAATGTCAACAAAACTAAGCAGAGGCATTTTCTATCTCTAATATTATAAAACTCTAAACTTCTTACTAAGTAGGCACGTAGTTCAGAGATAGTAAAAGAAGAGGTATAATTCCCCAGCCATTTCCTTTAATCAGTACAGACTGCTAATGTCACGCTGTGGTGTGGAAAAAGAGAATGAGCTCTGGAGTCAAACTGGGTTCCAATGCCAGCTCTGCCATTTCCTGCCTCTGAGGACAAGTTCCTACCTCCTCAGCCTCTGACCCCTCAGAACCACTCAGCCCTGGCTCTCAGGAGGCAATCCGTGAGTCACAGTTACTTTGCTACTTTCCATACATATTCCCTAAATATGTTCACTACCTGGTTTCACCTTGTGCTATTGCTGCGGCTTTTCCCATAAATATAAAAAATTTTAAACTCCATTAAAGTACCTGTATTGTACTAAAATGACACTATATTAAAAAAAAAGAAGAATTAGACTGGATTTAAGATTTACTTATTGAGTACAGTTTTCTAAGCAGAGATTTTTTTTTTTTAATTTTCCAAGTAAGGTGCTCAACTCTTAGATGAAACCATAGAGAAGGCTTTCTTTAAAAGAGCTAAATATTTAAACAAAAGATTTGTAGATGGAAAACACGGGTTCTGTGGAAAAGGTTATCTGATGATAAATTCCTAGCTGGGCAGGTCATGGTGGGTAGTCACACCCAAGGCTTATAACTTCTTTAGTGAAAGGTTTTAAGCAAGCCCTACGTAATGTTTTTGGGCATCTAGGTTAGCATACCTTTGAAATGTTAGAAGTAATACCCTGGAAGGTGTCGGCACCTGGTGAGCAAATAATCTTGTAACTATCCTGTAATCTAATCCCCACCTTTCTTTCTCGCATCTTCTCCTCCTCTTTTTTAAATTCCCTCCTTAATACCAAATGCACAAAAGAAACTGCAAAACTGTTACTCTCGGAAGCATTTGAGGTATTGCTTCCCAGTAACTGGTTCAAATAAAATATAAAATTTCTGTACAGGTTTGGATGTTTTTATGATGGCAGGTTTGCAGTGGGCATTCCGGATGACCTGACGAAGACAAGGAGGCCTACCCCTTGGCGTGCAGAAGGGACTGGGAACACACTAGAGACAAAGAGAAGGGGGTGCAGAAATCCCAAAGAGCTTCTGAGACAAAATTTAGAGAGAGGACTAGACCAAGGTCTTGGCTGCTCAGCCAGAGGAGGAACAGACATCTCCCTCCTAAAATGAACCCTAAACTGCCCCCAGCTGTAAATAAACAGACACGGACAATTTATTTCTACATTATTTGCCAACTCATTTCTCTTCCTTGAAAAAGGAAATTTTCCTACTCTTGTTTGTTTAACTTCTTATATTTTTTATTGGTTTTTAGAGAGAAAAGTGGAGAGAGAGAGACAGGAAGGGGGGAGGGGAGGGAAGGGGAGGGAGAGACAGAGACAGAGACATCGATTTGTTATTCCACTCATTCATTCATTTTCATTCATTACTTGATTCTTGTGCGTGCCCTAACCGGGGATCGAACCCGCAACCTAGGTGTATGGGACAATGCTCTAACCAACTGAGCTACTCGGTCAGGGCCTCTACCCTTGATCTTGAAGTATTTTCTGCTTCCTCAGAAGTCATGTCGGAGGCCAAAAGAGAATCTCTACGTAAATGTTTTAACAGGAAATAAAAGCCGTAGCCTGGCAAGCAGAGTCAGGCACAAATAAGCAGCGACAGATCAGAACGCACTGCGGTCATCTAAAAGTCTGTCTTCCAACCAACATTCCCTAATTGCACAATAGAAAAAGCATCTACCACAAACTCAGCTTTGGAAACAAATACACATTGTTTTTCTTCCAGAGCGGCAAAATATGGTCCCTCAGGCTAAATCCAGCCTTCCCGCTGGTCAGCTACCTTTCTGTGAATAAAGGTCTATGCGAACAAAGCTACAATGCCATACTTGACTAGTCACTACCCAGATTGTATGGCTTATAATGTCTAAAATATTAATTATTGGACCCTTTGCAAACAAGTTTGTTCACCTCTGTCATAAATTGTTGCTCGAATACTTTCTTATATTTCTGTTGCAAAGGGAGATGGGATAAGACCACTCCTAACTCAAACTACATGTAAAATGTGGTTCCTGGACACAAATAAAAGTTTTCTTTTTATTTTCTGAGGTTTCTCTGTAAGTCAAGTGTAGTGTAGTCATATTTGTCTACAATTTGGATAGATGGTAACTATAGTTACTAGGTAAATAAACATTACTAAAACTTAGAACCTATGTGTTCTTAGACTCATAAATAAAGATTATTCTTCATTTATCCAAAACTAGTAATGGAAAAAAAGTTTTGTATAATTTCAAAATTCAACATAGAGCTAGTAATTATTGATTTCACACATGAAGTCTGGTTTTTCTATATCCCACCTCTAAGTAAAATGCATAGTGTCCTTCATGGAAATGTGGTTCGTTCTATATAAATTCTTACAAAGATTCCTAACTTCATAATACCTAATTCTAATTCACAAACTTAACTATTTAATTTCTCAATATTTTAAGGCAGAATGATGAGATTCTTTTGTTCTTATTTTGTTGTTTATTTTTCAAAAATGTCTTGTAATTAGAAAGTGAAGACAATAAGAAACAAGTGTAGCCTTTAAATCTGGGTCCATTTTTAAGGAGATGTTGTAGATGAACAAATGGTTTTGTTACTGATATTCAGATCTAAGGAACCCTTAATAGATACATTTATTTTAAATTTTGACAGGTAAACAACCACCCAAACTGTCTTCTTGCATCCTTCTACAAAAAACAAACAGCAAGAAAATAATAATGTATTGACCAAAACTGAGCATCCTTTGAAGAAAGGTTATATTCTATTCCATGAAATACAGACAGCTAAGATAAGGAAACTAATCTATGAAATACCCACATAGTATGAATTTATTTAGAGAAATATGAATATTTACTAAATGCATCAAAAATTAAACCTTCACACCAAAATATACATGAGACATTGATGAAGATGAAGAGTATAATCTGAATTATGAAAAAGTCAAAATATAAAGCTATCAATTTCAAGAAAGTCTTAAAATCAGCTAGATTTGGGGCACAAGCCCAAACAGATCCATTCTGGTTCTATATTTGCTTCTAAATGCTGATGGAGAAACTGGAATGAGCAGCAAGTGCCTGACTATATGCTAGGAAGATGAGAATTCGGGTAGTTTTCCTCAACAACTGAGCAGAAGGAAACAATAAGCCAGGAAAGAAAAAAAGCAAAATTGCAAATGATGAATGACGAAACAGAGCTGTAGGATATTATAAAAACATGAGCTTACAGAGGATACATCCCACACTTAGTAACAATACATTTGCAAATACGTGGATACAAAAACTAATAGATAAAATCAAGAACTACAGGAGCTTAAGGATCAATGGTAGAACACAGCAGAATTTGCTGCATGAAAGGAGCTCAGAGAGTGTACAGGGTAAGAAAGGGCAGCTGGGATGTTGCAACAGAATTCATGAGATGGACTGGGCATCAAGTTCGCTTTTCAAAAATACTCTTTGCTTACTTTGCTTCCTTTGCTTCCTTTCTTGACTCTGTGGTCAAGAAACTACATTGAAAACCACTGTTAATCTTGTTAAACCTAAGATCACTGACTTCCAGTTCTTTCATCTGTATACATACATGTCCACTTATTGAACCTATCGGCTATAGAGTACTTATTATTATTTGTTAAACACTGTCCATAATAGATATCATCATTCTAATTTTATATCCCAGTACAGCTATGTGTTTAAGTCTATCGTGGATTGCATTATTGGTCCCCATTTTTCATGACTCTCTGAATCTACACCGTTTGCCAGGTAATATTTTTGTTCCTCCTGCTAAAGAAAGAATATATTTCCTTGCCCTTTTATCTTGTTCTCAGCCATGTGAATTGCTCTGCCCAGTGGATGTTAACAGATATGGTACAAGCAGAGGTTTAAAATGTGCACACAGGTAGGTTTGGCTTGTCTTGCACTTTCCTTTGCCATAAAAAACATGATTCAGCTCACCTGCTGTCCCAGCCAAAACACAAGTCCTTGACAATAAATGATTTTTTAAAGTCATGTTGACTTTTGAGATGCTTTGTAATGTATCACTGTAATGGCAATAGCCAGAGTATATAATCAAACAACTCTCTCTCATTGTACTTCAAAACCCTCCAAATACATTATTTACTCTTTGCCTATATTTCTGCTAGTCTCCTGCTTGAAATATTCTCTTTTTACCATTTTCATTTTCAAACTATTTTATATTTTCAGGACCTAGCTCCAGGCCAACTTTTCTAGGGATAAAACTTCAGCTGTTGCCCTCGCCAGGTGGCTCACTTGGTTGGAATGTCATCCTGCCCACCAACCAAAAGGCTGCATGTTCAATTCCTGGTCAAGGCACACACAAGTTACCCAGGTTGTGGGTCTGATCCCCAGTCGGGGTGCATGTAGGAGGCAGCCGATCTCTCTCTCTCTCTCTCTCTCTCTCTCTCTCTCTTTCTCTCCTCTCCCCTCCCCTCCCTCTTCCTCTCCCTCTCAAGTCAATAAACATATCCTTGAGTGAAGATTAAAAGAAAAAAACAAAACTTCAGCTGTTAATCTGATCATGGGTAAGACTATCACGGAATTCCTATGCTACTTGAAGACTGGAACCCAGACAATAATTAATTGTTCTATAAATCAGTGATCCGCAATCTGGAAGATGCCGGGTAGTTTGAAAAATCTGCTCAGGTACCTATGACTTTATGCCTTTTTCCTCTGCCTTGTCCAGTCAATATACAACTCCTCAGCATTTCACAGATCCTAACCATTCATTATATTACAGTCATTCTTTCCCATCTCTGAGAGCTATCAGAGGCCACCTTCCAATTTTGGCCTCACAAACATAAAAGCTTCTACTATCATTTTCTTACTATTTTCCTTTAAATTGACTTTTAAACTTACCTAAATGTCCAAATAGGGAAACTTTAGAACTGCAAAAGAAGTGAATTTCTCATTAAGTTATTCATGGTAATACTATTAATTAATATCCTTGCAAAGTACCTTTAAAATATTGTGAAGTACCACTCTTCTTCCTTCACAGTGGGAAGTGGAATGGGAAGTGGTCTGGGTGACTCCATACTCATTTTCATCTATTCAGCTAGATAGCAAGCCCCTTGATGATGAGGATTAAGTCTCATTAAATACATGGTAATTGGTGGCCTCACACAAGGCCAACCACATAAGGAAACGTCGTAGGAAAAAAAAGAAAATCCTTATTTGAGAAGTAGGACCATAAAAACTACCCTTACTAGTTTGCTGACCAATTTTAGGCAACTCTTTTCAGTGTCTGAGAATTCAACTTGACCAGATAACATCGCTCCTTAAACCTAGAGTCCATTAATGTCCCCAGAGTCCATTAACAAGGCTTTGGGTAAATAAGGGTCTGGATGGAGGAAGAAGATGATAAACACTCTATATATTATACATTCTTTGTAATGAAAAGGCCATGAGCTTTAAAGAATGGAGAATTTGGATCTAAATCCCAATTCTATAATTCATTATTTGAGAGAACTTGGACAAATCCATGACCACTGTGAATTTGTTTTCAGACCTGTCAAACAGATGTCCATACCTACGTCATAGTTCTGTCGTGAACGTTAAATGAATTAAACGAAGCAGATGCAAAATGATAGTATAGAGTCAGGCCCATACTACTAGTTCAACAAACATCCATTGTCCCCCTTCACCTCCATTTTTTAAAAGGCAAAGCATGAAGGGGTTTGGGGGGACACAGAGAAGTTCTCAGACAAGACTGAAGCATCGGATGTCACGGTAATAACAGTCAGTGAGAAATTTAAAGGGATCAGTAAGAGAGGCAGACACTTTTGTACTTCCCACATTACTGGCACCAAAACTGCCACATAGTTCTTGGTGTAATCATTTTAAAAGTGTAGAGAACTTATATCAAAACACTTGGCAGGGGTGGGGGGGCTTCAAAATGCAGACTCCTGGGTCTCACCTGCTGTCTACTAACTCTAAATCTCTGAGGTGGATGCTCCAGAATCAGCATTTGCAACAAGTTCTCCAGGAATGATTATGCAACCTGAAGTCTGAGCATCACTGACATAGTGACCCATTAATATAACTCTCAAGAAGCCTAGGGCCTTTGGCAAAGCACGTGGACTATAGTCAGTGCCTCTTGGCTTTGGGAAAAAGGCAGTATCAGGCAAGCCTGTCACCTACAAGAGTCTCTTATTGCACCTGAAGTCACTAGCCCTGCCAACGAGGGAAAAAAACGCATTTCAATAATTAGGGACAGGAAAACTGAGTCTTGGTGCAATTGTCATACTAGTTTAATAGTGTAACTTCACAGAATTATATTTTATTTCCATCTAGGAACTCATTGCAGGAAAACAGGGGAGTTCAGGTTAGATAAGGACAGAGGTTCAGGCAAAGGAAGATCTTCAATGTCGGCATTGTAAGTCAGACTCAGACTGCACACAGCTTGAATTTCTCCATTGACTGCAACAGCAGTCACCCCAAGGTGACTATTTTAAAACTAGGTTCCAATATTTAACTATGTCCAAAGGCAAAACATCCCAGTTTAAAAAAATAAGTGACAATCCCATCATCATAATGATCGGAAGCTTCTACTTCATCAGTGACCAACAATTATTGAACCATTGTTTGTGGAGAAGCTCCGTACAGAAAGGCTGAGATCTAGCTTAGCAGCCCACTGTTTCACCTTAAAGATGAGAAATGCATCCATTTTAAACCAGTGCTGTCACACGTTATTTCAGTGGATTACATTTGAATTCTAAATTGGACCAATTAAGGACATTTTCCACCTGATTAAAATTCATCCTGAATCCGAACAATGGAAAATATTTACAGTGATTAAGTATGCTCTGCCAAAACCCCTTCTCATATCTCTCTGCATCAGGATATAACATACGTGCGTTTGCAACAAAATCGAGCTCGAACACTGGCTCCTGAGTTAGAGAGAAAGAGAGAAACAGAGCAAACATGAAATTGAAGAATGGCGAGAAATAAAAATCCAGTCATGCAGAAAGGCCCAAACACCAAATAAAGGAGAAGATGTCATTTCCAGGTGCTGATGGGGCTACCAGCTCACAAAGGTACCAGGATGCAGAGTCGATAGGAAACAGCTAAGTAAATAGGGTTTTTCTTTGGGAAATGAGAGAGGGCCACGGTAACACTGTTTCCAATTTTAAGTAGCAAGTCAGTAAATTTAAATTTTTTGCAAGATATTTTATTTGTAGCCTGAAGCAGGATTTTCACATAGAGTGCCAAGACCTATTTATCCTGGCATGGCCTATCTGTATGAGGGATGAGTAGCAAATGAGTTGCAAGTACTCAGCACTAAGGTACAGAAAATGAGAATGATTTACTTCTTGAATGTCAGTAAGAATGGATTCAAGTGGATCCTAATTGCAGGTTCCCTCTCATCCACTTGCATGGAGAGGGAGGGAAGGAAGTGGAGTCAGATTACAGGGATTAATTACATACAACCTGCTGCTTTTCTTACCTGCTCTGCAACCCACACTGAGCAGTCACAAACGATGTGGGGTTATGGCTAATCTGGGCACATCCAGGGAACGCACTCATCATGGAAACTGAGCCACAAAAAACGACTAAGGACAAGGGGTCTAAGCAGTCTCCCATCTTCACTGGAAGGAATGAACTATCACTGCTTCTTCACTCTCGCCTCCCGCAAGCTCCCCACACTGCCACACGCTTTGCCACAACTCTGGTGCTTTTTCTCCTTCCTTCCACCCCCATTGTCTGTTATTCACTTCCATTTTGAGATAGAGGATACATTTAACCAAATATCTCACAGTTTGAGAAGGCAAGTAGTGGCCTGGACCATAGATTACTTCAGTTTGGCAGCAAGGTCAGCAGCTACCTTTCAGTGGTCCACTGTGTGCCCCATTCATCACCCCCAGTGGTCTAGATGCTGTGGGGGAGGGGGAAGAGTAACTGAATTTTGTAAAACAGGTTTTGCAAGCTATTTTTGCAGGAAATGTGAAATCAGTTCATCTGGGAGAGTGGGTTTCCGTCTACCATCCTGGCTTTGTTATTTAATAGCACCCTCTTTCACACTCAGGAATGACTCCGTTTCAATGAAAAACACACCCAGTGTAGTCATAAGGGTGGTGTCTCTTGCACTTAAGTCTTGGCTGCGGACCCTTTTAGCCCGATGAGGCTGGACTAGCTTCTGCCACTCCGAGCATTAGTAGAGATAACAATAGTGCTTGCACAATTGGAATCACCGAATTAACTAAACATATGTAAAGCATTTAGAAGGGTGCCTGGCATGTGGAAATAGCCATAATTATTATTATAATTTAAGACAGATCATAGAGCTCTGGCTGGGTGGCTCAGTTGGTTGGAGCATCAACCCCTACTCCACAAAGTTGCCGGTTTGATCCTTTGTAGGGGTGAGCACGGGAGGCAACCTATCTCTGTCTCTCTCTCTCCCCCCATCATTCCACTCCTCTCTCTAAAATCAATAAACATATCTTTGGATAATTACTAAAAAAACCTACAACTTTTAAAACCACAACAGTTTATTACCTACTCTAAGAATCTTCCATGAATCTGCTCCCAATCCAAAAACACACTTGCAGATGTGGTCACGATCCCTTCCCTTGCATTACTGTAGACACACACACGCACCCTCTAGGTATCAAGTCACTAATCAAGTCAACAAACACTTATTGAATGTCTTCCACTATATATCAGATACAGTACCAAGCGCTATTTTTACTCTTGCCTTTCCTTTAAGACAGAGAATGTGCCTTATTCACCTTATTATCCATCCTGCCCACTGCATGATCTGCTCTCATATATCCATTGAACTGCATCGAAGGGAAGAGAGGGGAGGGATATCCCTGCTTTCTCTTGGACTAATGAAAACAGATTACATAAAGAAAGTGGAACTTATGTCAGGTATTAAAATGTGGGATGGTTTAGACAGGCAGGGGAGGAAAAAAGTGTCATCCTCCAAGTGACAAAGTACACAGTTGTTAAACTAGAAGACCATGTGAAAGTGCTTTGTAAATCTGTACATACCTAATTAGAAGCAGAGACCCTCGAGTTGGATTGGTATGTTGAGAAAACTGCCGGAGTCTGTTTTACCTCTCCCCAGCACTGGCCTCTCTCTGCTGTGATGTTTGAAATTTACCCCATTTGCCTCTTCCTGTCAAATAACTCATTGAAACGAGGACACCTGAATAGCGTGTATGTCATACCCCAGACTTGTCCTGCCCCTACCTTTCTGAAAAGCTGGAGGTAAATCCAATTTTTGCAGTCTAATCAAATTTGAAATGCATGGGCGGGGGGGGGCTAGCTACTTAGAGATATCCCATAGTGACTTCTATGGTAAAGTAAATTTAATATAGTAATAGAATCATATTCTGTAATTCCTATCGTTTCTAAACCTCAACTTTGTTTTCAAAAAGCGTGTTCTATAAAAGCAAGGCAGAGTACCACACGCACACACACACACATACACACATGTACCTGTCAAAGAGTCAAGCCTTATAAGCCCCATGAACTGCCAACACTGAAAAATACCATGTTTTCCACACCTCTTTCACCCAGGAATATCGAGGTTAAGCTGCAAGCTGCCTTTAAAAAGGCACTAAACACAGGGGTTACATTTCTGAAAATGAGCATAAGTAGTCTCGGCCTTAAACATGTCCATAAAGCATTTGGCACAGAGTGTGACATACACCAAATATTCCAAGAAGAATTGCCTTTGTAGTAATGTCATTATTTAATAAAGAGAACAGAAAAAGGATTAACAAATACACCCTGAGACTAATCCCTCAGGGAAGATAACTGTACAGGCCCAGGATTCGGTGGGCAAACAAAAATATTGGGGGGATAATACCTAAACTCAAGGCTATTTTCTCAAAGCCAGGAGAGGAGGAGAGAGCATATTCGAACTTGGAATCAACCTTATGATCACGGAGGAGGAGCACATGATGCACTGAAAAGAGGCACTGTGAAATCAGCCCTCTGTCATTGTACCCTGGGCCTGGCTGGTTGAAATGTACCTTTGTCACCTCCAGCCTACGTGTGACGCAGGAAACCAGGAGCCATAGAGAAACCACTGCCGACTAACAGGCTTAGGTAACCCCTTGGTCTACGGATCTGGAACTCTCCTGCGGGGCTGCTACTAGTTAAAATCTAGTAACAAGGAGTCTAGAATTTTAAGATTTGGGGGGAGCTGAGGAGAAAGACAGGCTAGATTAGACATTAGTGAGGCTATAGGTAGGCCTAATAAATAGCCCTTGGGGAATACTTTTCAAATGCCCTCGTTGGACTTTCATTCACAGTAGGGGTGGTTGAAAACAAATTTGAAATAGTTGTTTGAGCCTTTGAAAACCAGATCACCATAAAGTACACTTACCAGGTTCAAAGGAAATCACACATGCATGTGTGATTTCAATTGCCAAAGTTATAAGAAAAATATACTTTATTTTCATTGTAATAAAAATATCTTTCTAAAAATAGATCAGCGCAAATGCAATCACAAAGCATTAAGGGAGACTGATTTAATTTAGAGAATAATTGGGAGAGGAGACTAAGAAAGAAACATCAGAAATTCAACTTCATGCCTGGCAGCCGCAGAGGAGCACTGGAGTATTGAATTTAATATCGGGAACTCCCACTTTAGACCCCAAGAAAAACCTTACAATAAAAGGGAGGTTTCCGGAGGGAAAAGTCACAATAGCATACATCTCCTGATTCAGAAATGCAAAGGAGCCAAAACATCAGTTGCTTTAGACTGTAAGACAAAAGTTAGAGTAAGGAAACTCTGTGTCCATGAGTTGCAAGAAGCTTATGTAAATATCCAAAAATAGAGACAGTCCATAAAAGGTGGTATCATGATTTTAAAAATGCAAAAACAAAGGTAAGTTTATTTTGTGCAGAGAAAGCAATAAAAGTATACATACCAAACAATTATCTCTGGGGTAAGTTAATAATTATCTTTGTTATTATACATATTAAATATACATACCAAAAAGTGACTGCATAGGTAAATGCCATATATATAAATGCGTACTACAAAAAAATTTAACAGTTATCTCTGGGTGGAGTTGCAAATGAATTTTCCTTTCTTCTTTCTGTGTATATATCACACACAAGTTCCACAGTAAGCATGTCTTTTCCATGATCATAAATATTCATGTAAAACAGTGGGGCTGAAAAGTGTACTGTTTTGTTAAGACCCCACGCCAAAATTTAATGAGCTCTATTAGTAGATCCTATCAGTAGAATGAGGAACTATGGAAATGACAACATTTCAGAATATCAGCAAAACTTTTAGAGAATAGCCATATGGTGGAGGTTGGATCTGTGTGTATTCGCTCATGAAAAACGACCTAATCCAAATCCTGAATAGTGAATGGGCTGTACCTACTTGTAGAATGGGCTCTAAAAAACATGTATATACCCAGGTCTGCTCTGTTTATCATTTTGGCCAATGATTTACATGGACATCTATGTTATACTGACCAGATATACAGATCATACAACATGTTAGTAAGAAGAAAAAGCATTAAAAATAGAATTTAAATCCAAAATGATCACAACTGGCCAAGAAGATGGGGAAGAGTGTCACAAAATACAGTTGTATATGGATAAGTGTAATATTTTTATTTCTGTTTTTAAAAGACAATTGCATGTTTTTCACACACACACATTTCAACGATATATTTAAGGAAGTTTACAAAATGCATAAATTAAAAAGACAATTTTATATATTAGGTAAATGTGACAGAAAACAAATTTAATTTGTTTGGAGGAAAAATAGAAATACATTGTCGCATAAGATTCTTACATTTAAGGATGGATCTCATGTGAGTCCCACTGGATTTCAAATTATGTCTTCCAAGTGTTTGTTTTAACTCTATCTCATTTTTGTTTGCTTCTGTTTCTATGTTTGCATGCAGCCCATTCCTATCACGTCATCAGAGACAAACGATGTGGGAGAGAACCACGTGGAAGAAAGCATGGCCACCAGTGGTTGGAAACCCACACCTATGCACTCGCGAACCAAAGGAAAAGAAGTTGTCTCAACATCTCCAACACAGTCGACTTGGGCTCATTCGAAATAATTGGCCTGTCTTGAATCAAATGCCCACCCATGTGTTCAAGAGCTCAGACTAGTCACACGATCACCCACCTCTATGCCAAAAGGTGATCCAGGAATTATAATCGACTGTCCTACTAGGCGAAAACAAAGGAAGGGGTTCTCCAAAGATAACAGAAAAGCAGAGATGAAAAAGAATACTCACAGAATAAAATTTCAATTAGCATCAGTTTTCACATAATAGCAAATTATAAGCCAGATCTTATATCTTAATGTTAAAAGAATTACGGGTACGAGAATAGTCATCAGTAACATTAGCAGTAGAACTGCGTACCACATGGTCCTACGTAATTACTACGTGTGAACCAAAGCTGTGAGCTCCTAACAGTCAATGTCAAGGAGAAGCCTGGGCAGTTAGCAGATACGCATCATAAATAGGAACAAGCCATTCTTTCAAGAAAGCTTCAGCTTTTCTTCCTTTTGGAACTGAAACAGGAAAAAATTTCTCTTAGGTCTTCATAACAAAAAAGGAGAATACTCTGTGTGGTACTCCAAATGACATCCTTAACGACATCCCGACAACAGAAGCAACAACATATTTCACTTGGTTGTTCCCTATTACATCCCTTATAAACCCAAACACCACTTGACAAAAGCTGTTTTAAGAGCGGGGGGAAAAAAAGTAACCACCAAGGCCCCAACAGACTTTGCTCCAATGATCTGGCAAGATTAAAAGGCATAATTTAGAGCATTTGGAATGATGGATAGGCTGAATATCCTTCAGGCAATGCTGAGTTTTTGATAAGGATTTTCTAATAGTAGTGTCAAGGTTTTATCTCGCGTCAGAATTCAGAGAGCAGCTATACTGCATCACCGATAGAGAATTGAATCATGTGCTCGGACAAATGCCTGGGAAGAAGGCAGCAGTAAAGTCCTCTGGTAGGACCAGGGAGTGTATGTAAATACCTGACCACCTCATGAAATCTGCCTCAGAAAATAATTCTCTGGCTGTTTCAACAAAAAAGAAAGACAAGTCATTAAAAATATGCACAATTTTACAAGTTGACGGCCAGGATGTTTGACAGAAGCACTTATGGAAAACTACTTAGAAGCTTTAACTGACCATGGGTTCAATCAAAATCAGGAGCTAAGAGATTTTAGGACGATTGAAGAGAATTATGGTATCTAAAACAAGGCAGGAAAATGTCTATCTTAATGGACAAATAATAATATTGTGAGTATCACTGAGCACAGCTAAATATACACAAAGGGCAGCATGATAATGGATGAGTTACTGCAATGCTAAGGAAAGTCAAAACTTTGTTAGATAAGAAATGAATGGAAAAATTATAGAAACCCAAATTTAAAGAAAACAAGATATGGAGAGGCAGGAAGATGTGACAGCTATCTTCAACAAATGAAAAGAATATCTTACACAAACAGGACACCAAGGAACAGAACTAGCATCAGCCACGTGTGGGTCATCATGAGGTGCTATCACTTAACTCAATATAAGAAGGAAGGACGTTCTAATGGTCAGAGATGTCCAAAGATGAAATGGAGTGCCTGGGGAGATAATAAATTCCATGTCACCGGGATTCTTAAGGCAGAGATTGGATGGTCATTTGTCAGAGATGACCTTTTAATTTCCTTCTAACACAGAGATTTTTATGGTTTTAGGAACCCATTCATTTATTACTTTATGAATACTTATTAAACACCGATTGTGTTCTCAGACATTTTTCTACATATTAGGCATCTAGTATGGAATAAGACTGATATAATCTTTTTCTCCATAGATTTTAAAATATAATGGGGAAATAGGCAATAAATACTGAGCAAGCAAGTAAATGAACTAGACTATTACAGGTTGTGATGACTACTATGAAGGAAAGTAACAGGATAATGTAACACAACTAAGGTGGGGTGAGCAGATGGGTAGAAGGTACCATTTGGTCTAGTTTAGGTAAGCAGTCAAAAGAAGGGTATTTTAAGCTGGTGATTTTAAAGTGAAGTCCGAAGAATGAGGAAGAACAGGCCATATGACTTCCAGGCAGAGTGGAAAACTAGTGGAAATGCTCTGACGCAAGGAAGAGTTCACGTCCAAGGTATACAAAGAAGACCAACACAACTAGGGAGTACTGAGCGTGGAAGACGACTTGCACTCCAGGTCAGAGGCAAGAAGGAACACATAGCATCTTTGAGAGCATCTGTAATGAGTATTTGCCAGTTGGCAACCTCAAAACTGAGCCATTCCCTCCTTTCTAACAATATCTTAAATTCTGCATTCTTGGGGCTTGGGAAGAATCCACTCCAGGAATGAGCCTTGACTGACTTAACCCAACCACGATGCTCCATCCACTGTCTACAGTTACTGTGGAAAAGCAACAATTAATACCAGCACATTTGTTTGAATTGTTCCAGGAGTAGATTCTCCCTTTCTTCATAGGGTTTAAAACTGAAAACCATGTCACCACTCACAGGCATTCTCAAACCACAGAGGGAGGTTCTGCCCAAGACTGCAGCAATACTGTATGATTAAAGCCAAGAAACAAAGGAAAAAAAAACTGCTCATGATAATATCATTGATTCACTGGGTCAACCCTCTCTCAAAAATCAGCCTTACACCTGTAAGCAACATTTCCTTTGTTGTTTAAGTCAGTTTGAGTTGTTTCCTGTTAATATATAAAGATCTCTAATTAATATGCAATATAAGGGGTTCCAACTATATCCTATGAACAAGGGAAGCATTGAAAAATTTAACCTTGGGTCAGAAATGGTTTTATTAACATTTTGCTTTTTTCAACTACTCTGAAAGTCTGTGTCTTTTAATAAGAGAATTCTACATTTTTACATTCATTGGCCAACTGATGTATTTCACTTACTCCATCTGTACATTTATTATTTGTTTTTGATTGCCACATCCCATTTCCTTTCTCTTTCATTTGATCAAAAGTTTTGACTCATGCTCCTCAATGGATTATGGTGTTTTCATAGATGTAGGAAAGACTGGAAAAGAAACAGGCTTAGAGGAATTCAAGAGTTTATTCACATACAAGATAAGTCCGAAATGCTTATTTGATATTCAGACAGTCTGTCAGTTTGGCTCTTAGACTTAGAAGAGTAGATCCCAAGGGAGAGTTCAAGACTACAGATACAAATTTTGAAGTCATCAGCATCTAAAATGTATTGAAAGTTATTGGATTACCGCCATCTTTAAGAGATCGCCAGGGCAAAAATGTTCCCAGTACTGATTTAAGAAATGGACATATCCAAGGCCACAGACCTCAGCAGCTTGAAATGAAAGGCAGAAAACACAGCGGAAGGTTCTGCCTCTGATCACGGCGCCAGGAGGCCATTAGCTGGAAAAGGCTGTAATGCTTTCTAAAGTCAACCACTGAAAATTAGTCACAACACACAACACAAATAGACTTGCTTTACCTATGATATGCTATGAATTAAAATAACTTTCACGGTAAATTATTTGAAACAAATAATCAAGCCTATGTGAGAAGTCAATGAGAAAAGAATTGAATTGAATGAAAAAAAGAAAATAAAAATGCCGTGACCAGTGGGGCTCAGTTGGTGGGGCGTTGTCCCACAAAGTGAAAGATGGCCGGTTTGATTCTTGGTCAGGACACATGCTTAGGTTGTAGGTTGAGTCCCCAGTTGGGAACTGATCAATGTTTCTTCCCCCCATCAATATGTGTCTGTCTCTCCTTCTCCCTCCTTTCCCCCTCCCTAAAAATAAATAAATAAAAATCTTTAAAAATAAATAAATAAAAAGCTTCCGGTGAGGAATGTTTGCTAAAAATAAAGTCATCCAGGGAGGCACCACATGATAAGACACAGGTAAGATTTCACATCTACGATTCCACTTGCTTCCCGGACTAAAACTCTTTGATATGAAGCACAGGCCAGAGGATTTTTTTTCCTTCTATCCTCTCAACAAGACTGCAATACCACAGAAAATTCTGAATGCTTGTGAGAAGAACTGAAATTTCTTTAACCATATTCTATTTTTAAAAGTCAAAATCACTAATACATTTTTAGAGTAGCCTAGTTTCTTTTAGAAGTGAGGCCAATGGGGCACTCTGGATGAGATAAAAAGTGTGATACCTAGTACATGCAGAGTAACATGTGAAAACAGGACTTGGCCAGTGCAGGTGACTTTGGCTAATCAGGTTGATGAAGAAACAAACACACAGTGACTTAGGTGCCTGATGTGGGCACGCAAGCTCTCATACTAGCTTGAGGGGGCTGAGCAGAAATATCATGTGTAAAATTCCAAGACTCACAGTTGTTCTCATATTCAATTAACTCTTCTACTTTATCCCTTTCGGCCTCTTAAATTCCACAAAGTATTTAAGCAACCTTGTTTCTCATGCTTCTTACAAAGTAGAGTATAGAGAAAATAACGAAAAAGCCCACAAATAAAAATTATTGAGAACTTACATCTATTTGAAATTAGCCACTCTATTAGTCTGTTAAGGCTGCCATAACAACATACCAGAGATGGGTTGTTTAAATGACAGAATTTATTTTCTCCAAGTTCAAGGTGCTTGCAGGTTTAGCTTCTCAGGATGCCTCTCTCTGGCTTGTCGCCTTCTCTCTGTGTCCTCACATGGCCTTTCCTCTGTGAGCATGTCCTTCTGTGTCCCTTAATATGGACAGTAACCCTGTCAGACTCAGGTTCCACCATTATAATGGCTTCATTTGACCTTAATTGTCTCCTTAAAGGCTCCATCTCCAAATGCAGTCACATGGAGGGTTAGGGCTCCAACTTACGAATTTGGGGGTTGGGGAAAACCATTCAGTCCCTAACGCTCGCCAGGCCCTAAATGTCTATCGTTTAAATAGCAGTTCACACACCCATCTTCACTATCATTGATTTACTTCTGGCCATCACTGTCCTTCATCCCAACTATCTCAAAAGATTCAAAAATCATCTATCTTCACTCCTTCCATCCTCAAAAGACCACTAAAGCATTGTGTTTTAAACGAAACTTACAGGATGAGGTTTAAGCCTCTAGCACATGGGTGAGGTCCTGTAAGGCCTGAGAGTTCCTGTGTTTTCACCTTCCTGGCCAGCTGCTCCCTTCTGACACACACACTCCTCTCACACCAGCTTACTTGAAATTTCCCTCACAATTGCCCCCAGGCTCCTGTGTTTGGACTACCTTTCCCCATGTCTCAAGCACCTGGTCTTTTTTCAAAATTAGGCACTCTTATTATTAACTCAGTAAAGTCTCGCTGTCCCCTAGACAGAGTTAATCCTTTCTGTCTCAATACAATCTCTTCAAATTACACCAATTTCTATTATTATACTTTAGCAGTATAACGGATCTCCCTGTTATACGGCATATATAACAGCTGCAGTTTATGTCTTTCTGCACATTCGTCTCGATGAAATTCTTGAATGAAGTATTTAAAACATACAAATTATAAAGACAAAAAGCACATATCACACAAATCCCTAAACTAGTGTCTGTTTTCCACAGCACACAAAAGATGGCAAATACACAAAAAGTCTTTGGTTCTGCTTAGTTTGCATAAAATAGCCCCTTGGGCCCCAGCCATGATTCCGCAGTGTCCAGGAGGCTCAAGACCTTGAAGGTTAGATTCTATCAGTTCCGCTGAAAAATAAATCCTAAGCTGAATGTATTCTTAGGAATATAGCTTCATACTTTTCACAAGGCATAGGAACTATCCAGAATCTTAAAACTTGGTTATATCTAGAAAAAGTAAAGTACAAACACATTATACTACTGTAAGACCGCCAACCAGTAAGATCCATTTGGAAGGGTTATATCTTTTAGTATATTTATCTCGTCATCCCCAGTAGACTCCCTGCCCCTCATTTCCCTCACTAGAACAGACCTTCATCTCCCTCCCGCCTCTACCCAGCCCCACCTCCTTTCCACTCAACTCACACTAAAGCAGAAAACCCAAACAAAGCAAGCAAAAATTCTGAATTAGGTGTGAGATAAAGACTCCCTTCTCAGAGGCAAGCTGAGAGAAATTTTACTCCTTGAAGCCTGCACTATCCAATATGTGGACAAATGTGAGTATTCCAAATTGGGACGTATTGCAAATATAAAATATGTACCAGAATTCAAAAACTTAGTGCAAAAAAAGAACACATCTTGTTAATAACTCTACGTTCATTAGATGTTGAGATTATAATACTTTGAAATAGCAGATTGAGTAAAAAGTATTAAAACTGATTGTACCTTTTTTTTACTTTTTAAAATTTGACTAAGAAAAAAATTTAATTATGTATCACTCTCATTACATTTGAAGAGTGCTGTCCTATGGAACCTGGGAAAGGTGAGAGAAAAGATGGTGATGGTTCTAAAGAAAGGGAGAAAGATCAGGAGAAATAAATAACAACCCAGACAGAAGGGAAGTGATCCTTCTATTACAAAGGGTATAACAACACAGGCACCCCATTTCTTTAACATGACCCTTGTCCTTTCTGTCTGTCCACTCCCTTCCTTAAGCATTAAGCCCTTAGGGCTTCAGATTCTGGTCAGCATCAGACTGTCTTAAGAACAAAGCCTCAAGTCTATTAACCACAGAACATTTGGGTCAAGCTACAGCATCCTGACTTCAGTTGGGTTTGAACCCCAGGCCCATGAAAGCTGACAGAACACTGCCACGGCTGACATCAGGACCTACAATGAGCAACTGCTCCCTACCCTGGCCCCAGTCAATCAGCAGCACCCACCACCCCAACTCCTTTAGCTCCCATGATTCATAGTTTTTCCCTTGATATAACCCATCCCCTGGCCATCGGGGAGCCAGGTCTTTGAGCTTTAGCTGACTTGTGACTCCAGGCTTGGTACCATTTCCTCAACTAATAAACCCTTACCTCCTTGGCTGCAAACTCCCGTCTGCAGTTGATTGGGCTTTGAGGTGTGCAGGCAAACAGACTCCTTTAGTCTTGTGACAAAGGCCAGGGCAGAGTGGAAGGGTCTCTAAGATAAGTTGTTCGTACTATTATTCCTTCGATCTTTTAGTTTATCTTAAATATTTCCAAATAATTCTTAAATAAAAAAATGCTACTAATAAATATGTGTGTGAATGGTAGCAAGAGGCTAAAATTAGCTAAAATAGAAAATCCATGAAAATTATACATGTTTAAGTTGAATAAGTTATTTGAAAACAGTATGTGACAATAATGAGATCTTTGGTCCCAAAGTCAGTGCAAGAATACACACAGGGAAAAGATGAACTTTCTATCTGCAACCGAACTAAAAGAGAGAACATGAATCACATAACAAGTACTACAGAAATAGGAATGTATGTTTCCTTTGTTTCCATGAAAACACTGTATTAGTCTAGTTTCTCTTGCCTTGAAAGAAAGTGTCCATTGCTCAAAACTTGCTAAAATATTCACAAATAAATTACTTTCACCGAAAGCTCCATTTGTTTCCTCTAAACAAAAGAATAAGGAGTTTTTGAATGCTAGGATTACGTACAGATAAAAGCACCAGTTGCGGACTATCAGGAAAATATAAATTGCTAATGGATTCTAGACTCTAATGCAGCTGGGAGAACTCTGTCCCCTTATAACTATTCAGAACAAAAGGGCACACAATAAAATTAAAACACGTCAAACACTGAAAAGTGATGTGAAATAAAAACTCCTTCGCATTCTGAATAATTAATCTAAAGAACATCATGTCAGGTGATATTTACAAATAGCAGACATTCCAAACGATACCCAGGTGTTTGTGACAGGGTCTAAAGAAATATTAGCTGCAAAAAAAATGCCCTCAAAGCAAGAAGAGAAAATAGTCCCCAGCTGAGGACACTCAGTGTTTCCTACATGGTACAGTATAGCAGTTTTTGATACTTTAAATAATCCCCTGAAGTTGTCACCTGTCCTCAATTTCAAAAGGGAGAGGCAGACTCCCATGCACATTCTTTGTCTTGTTTGAAGTGATAAATTTGCTTGTACTTAAAAAAATCCAAATGCAATTTTCTTTGGGATAAAAAAGACAGAACCTTATTTTTCTTTGAGTTACATGCATATTAACTGACAGGGCAAGAGATGCCTGGGGAAACAGCTAAAGCCTTTAGGAATAACTGGGTTCTGATTGTTAGGCCTTGAAACATCATCCAATCTTGAGAGATGACCAGAGTTGAACAGAGCAGAGGAAGAGGATCTGAGTTCTAAAACTAGACACAGTATGTGGCTCAGGTAGAAGGGATATAGATCCTCTTACAACCAATGAGAGAATGAATTGTTGGTGTTATGCTTAACTATTGGGTTTAACTGTCCAGCAGCTAAGATCTTTACATTTTGACAGTTATGTCAAGAGCAGTTGTAGGCAGAGCTCCACCTAGCACTACAAATAGCTAAAGGACACATATTTCTCCTGCCCACACTCACAAAACTGATAGCCAGTGCATATGTGTGACTTCAGCAGAGACAATTACATCTCCTCTCAGGATCTTTAACTCTTGGGAAGTGAGGCAAAGGCATTGGCCAGTTAGACTTATCCATGGCAGCAGAAATCAAGGGTTGAGATTTCGGCGGCATGATATTGAGTGTCCAGGCTTGGCAAAACCAGATACTCAGTTGCAAGTATTCAAATACAATAGTACCATCCACAGCACCCTCATCAGGCCATTCCTAAAGCAAAATCTTGGATGTGCATTTACTTCCTTGATTCACATCTCCCATCTACCGATTCCCATGTCCTACCAATACATTTCTTTGCTGCTTAAACTAATCATACTCAGGCCTATTAAGTTAAGCCCACTGGAGAACTGAGAAGGATGTATACATGGAGATCTAAGAAGGCAGCTTCAGGGAAGCTGGTCACAGGCAAAAGGAATCAAAGTCTCGGAGCTTAGAGTGACTGGTGAGAATGAGGCAGAGGCTCAGCTCTAGTGGATACAGAGTAATAGGAAATTACAGAGATGGCGACTCTGGCAGAGAACCCAGGACCCAACTCCAACAGAGCTATGACAGCCAGGGTCTTAGTCTCAAGAATAAGAAAGGAATTTGGACCAAGGTATGAGATCAAAATCAAACCAGCAACATTCTATATAATAAGAAAAAAAAAACCTACATTGATCATTATGTGATCTTAGACAAGTCAAGCCACCTCTCGATTCCCCCATTTCTTTCTTAGTCTGTCAATAATGTTACTAACATCTGCCCTAATTTGGAAAACAAAGGAAATCATATACCTGAAAACACACAGCTCTCTGGAAGAACAAACACACACCCTGACAGAGAAGTAATATTGTATTACTACTTAATTAATAAATGTGATTTTAATAAAGGTATCTAAACCAAAAACTGTTCATCCACTCAGTCCCATCATACAAATAGAAAGCTTAAATGAAATGTTAGATATGATATGAAGACTGAAAAAAATATTTTCTAAACACCAAAAAAATCTATGCCATGGTAGAATTTGTTCACTTACTATGGAGATATGTTCATCTACAAGAGGTACCATAAGGCATCACATGAAGGAAACGAAGAAGAACCAAGGTAAAAGTATGAAATGTCAAGGAGGCAGAACACATCTAGCATTCAAGTGATTATTCATTGACATAAAGTATAATTAGAAAATAATAACAGGTAACATTTACATGAGGTGGCTAGGTATCATTTTTAGTACTAATTTAATCCTTATAACTCATTTAATCTTTACAAGTATACCATGTGGTGGAACTACTGTTACATTCATTTTAAAGATAAGAAAAATGGTTAAACTAATAAGAAAAGAGGTTAAACTAATCGTCCAAGGCCATAAAGCCAGAGAGGGGTCACAGGTAGAATTTGTACCCCAGCAATCTCTGGCTCCAAAGTTGATGTTCTAAATTACTGCATCACATTGCTTCTCAAAGAAGAAAAAATGTTATTGAAGAGCAAGGACATCAGAAACATTAATTTGGAATTCAACAACCAACATATATAATCAATTTAAGATTGTGGTTTTCATTCACGGCTGAGACGATTCGCTTTCTCATGTCTCTGCAAGAACTATTATGCAAAGAAGTATAAAGATAAGTGCATGTGCTCTGTCAATCTTCAATATGTAATTCTCAAAAATGCACAGAAGTTGATGATAAACATTTTAATCATTCAACAGATATCAAATACTTGCTTTCATATATAACGCTTGCTATAATATGCTTGCATAATTTTTCACTACAAATAAATATATCTAACACCACATGTTCTATTTATGTGAGGATGAAAATGAAATCCTGTAGAGATATTTAGATTGAATGAGTGAGCAAGGGCAAGCATAATGCCAAAGGCAAATATTTAAAGAGAAGCTGGGAATTTTTATTGTTTTTTAATTCAGGGTACATTAATAACTACCCCCAAACATTTTACCCCAACTCTCAGGATTATCCTAAATGACTACAATGTCCCTGTGGGTGACCCACTAACCACTGCATTTTCCAAGTTTCTGATCTCTTCAAATCTAGTCATCTTCGCCTCCTTCCCGGGTCGGTGTCTTCTTCACATAATCGCCTGCTGGGTGCTGCCGTGACCTTGAAGTGATCCGTATCAGGAATCTTAAACTCCAATACTCTGGCCCCTGAGCACAGATTCCCTCCTCCCAGGGGCCCGACTTCCCTTCTCCTACTACCGGTGCTTTTCAAACTATGGGCCCTGGTCCCATTCCTTTTTCTGATCGTTTAGCCTAGATAAGCTCCATAGTTCACCACTGAAATTCCTGTCTCTCCAAAAGTCACACTTCCATGGCCCTGGGCAAGTCTCAGTCCTACATTCAGCCTTCTCTACCTTGGCAAAAGCAACCAGCACTGCTAGAGAAAGGTCACTTCCTGAGAAAGACAGCTTTGCTGGGAATTTACGCTTTTCAATTTTATCAGGATCCTCAACACTTCAAAGTAAACTTTTTTTTTTTTTTTTTGATAATTCCTTCCGGGAAGCTCCCTTTCCTGTACCTTCAGTCACATTCTCACTCTCCTCAAATCTTCACCCTCCTTTATTCTCAGCAGACGTTCTCAGTTCCAATGGGCCCCATTAATACGTGGCCAGGAGCAGTAAACTCCCATGATCTCCTGCCCTCTGTCCAACTAAGAACTCCCATCTCTTCGACGTACCCACAATTCCCCCTCCCACACGGATTCTCGGGGTGAAGACGCCCTGTGCAACTCCAGGCTGCATTTTCTATGCAGACTCATGCCTCTACGTGCTATTCAAACCCAGCTTCTAGACTGTTGCTGAAACCTTGTCTTCAACTAAAGGCACGCCTGAGTCTCACCTTACCTACTCAGTCTCAGCCTTGCCCACCCATCCTCCCTATCTCTCTCTCTCTTGCTACCATCCAGTCTCTCATTTTCTTCCACCCAAGCTCTTTGAAAAATCAGTTTACATTCGCTGTCTTCACTTGCCCATCACCCATTCCCCCGTTGACATAGTCCTCTGACTACGGCCCCCTGTCCCCACACTTCCCTGGCAAGGGTCACAATTCACACCTAAATGCTAACCCCAGGGACAATTCACAACAATGTTACTTGGCCTCTCAGTTCCCTGTTCCCTCCTCCTTGAAACACTGGTCTCCTTTAATTCAAGGACAACACTTTCCTGGTGTTTTTCGTACCTTTTATCTACTTCTCAGTGTCTCTGGCTATATTCTCCTCCTCTTTAAATTCCTGAAGTGTTGACTGTCCTGGGTTCTGTTCTGTGTTCTCTCCAAAATTAAGTTCATGTATTTCTCCATTTCTTTAATGTGGCTCTTGTTTTGACAACAGCCACACACACTTCTCCATGCCTGGTGCTTTAGAGTCCTGAACGCAGCCATTCACCCGACCCCCCCGTCACTTCCGTCAGTTTCTAAAATTACCTTTGCCCTTCCCATCCAAATTCAACAAATGATCTCCGGCAATCCCATGATCAAACTTTCCTTTTTCTAGGGACCTATCTAGATGTGTAGCACCGTCATCCACCCAGTGCCCTGAGTCGGAACCTGAATGTCATTGCTGAGTTTTCACTCATACACTCCCAAATCCCAATAATTTCTAGGAACTGCAACCTCTACCTTGGGCAAAATCCATGCTCTCTTTCCTCATTGCCTTGATTCAGGCCCCTGCCTCTTACCTGAATAACGCCAGGGCCTTTCATGTGAGTGTTCTGCCCCTAACTTCACCCACAAGACACCAATAGCCTCGTTGCTTCCAACCCAGTCCTGTCTGTACTACACAAAGTGATATAAGCTTGTGGCATGGCCCGTGCTAACTTCCATCACCAATCCTCCTAACTTCCCTCTTACACAGTTTATGTACTAACAACAGAGAAGCCCACTCGTTTCCCATACTTACTTCTTAAAGGTTTTCCCTTCGAATTCTGTCTCTGCTGCTTAGACTACTTTCTCACCTGTCCCACAACTGCCTGGTTCATCACACGTCATCCTACAAAACTGTCCCTCCAAGAAGTTTACATAAGGTTCTCCTTCCAGGAATCCTTTCCTCAGTTCCTTCTCTCTCCCTACTTTAATCTCTCCCTCCCCCTGACTACTTAAGAAATTTGGATATTTTTGCCCTGACCATCTTGAAAGAGAATCCACATTTTTACACGTATGCCTTACTCACTGGACATATGTTTCTTAAGGGAAGAAACTTTGGCTTATCCAATCTCTGCTTCCTCAGAACTTAGCATGAAGTCTCACAGATAATAATCACTCAATAAATGTTTGATGGATTGCACTGAATTGGATTTCACAGTTCAGCTTTGCTTTTCAGAGATGGCTGCAATGATACATTTCCCTTGCTACCTCAAGTCCTGGACCAGTCATCTTTCAACCACATTCAATGTCACCATCCCCAGGGTGAGAGAATATTCCCTGAGACACATGCATTTGGTTTTGATCATCAAAGATTTCAGCATATCAAGAGGCAGCATCTCAAAAATAATCCATCTCCCATCTCCCCCAGGAAGGAGGGGTAGAAGTTCATTAAAGTCTTTTAAAAAGACTAACATTTTACCCACAACAGGACTCAGCTCAATAAAAACCTTTCAGCACAGAGCCATACGGCTTATTATTTGGACACTCTAATCCCATTTGCACAGCTCTTTTCATCTCATCCACTAAATGGGAAGACAGAAAGAGCCATGAGCTACGTCACACATGAACTCTTTCATGCTGCCTGTAGCGTGGTTCTCAATCCTAGTAAAAGACTTTATAAATCAGTGGCTGCTTCCAGGCTTCGGAAGCAGGATTTCTATGGGGTAAGAACCCTTTCTCAACTGCTAAAGAGACATAGCACAGTGTGGTAGGAAGAATACAGGCTTTGGAGTCACATGATTCTAGATCCACCACTTACTAGGGGTATCGCCCTGGAACACTGACATTAATCTCTGAGCCCCAATTTGTCTCACTGGTAAAATGAGAGTAACATCTAAATTATTGGTTTATAATATTTATGTATAGCTATGATAAGTAAGGGGATATAGTATATTAAATTATCTAACAGAGTATCGGTTACATTATAGGAACCAAAGAAAGAGGCATTTCCTTTCCTTTCCCTTCTGTCTCTCAAAAGCCCTAATGACAGCGAACTACACGAGTACAGAAAGACAATGTCTGCCTCGTTCACTGCTGTGCCCCCAGTGCCTAAGTAGAGTACCAGGTACCTAGCAAGTTCTCAATAACTATTCATTTAATGAAATGAATTTCCTGGCAAGTCTCTTCTACCCAACTCCACCAGAACATGTTAGGTTATTCCAAGCCACGCCGATGCACACTCTCGCTTTCTGTCCCCACAATAATACACACGTGCACTCACACACATGCACACATACCTCCATCAACTCATACATAAAATGCCAAATCAAGCTTCTCATTTGTGAGAGCCAGTCTGTCGACCTCAGATGGACTTAATAAATAGCCCATCTGGTGAAATCAAAAACATCTATTTAACACACTAGCAATTTTATGATTTGTAAAATACCTGATAAAAATGCAATTGTATTTTAAATGCCTGGACTAAAATCCATCTTCCCTAAGAAGGTTAAGGGGAACATAAAAATTCCCAACCATCTAGGTGCCATCTGCATCAACAGGAAAAAGGTAACTTGCGAATTTCAAAAAAAATTTTAGAAAGGTCATTCTAAATTGCCAAGTGGCAACATAAATGGAGATTACGGAAAACACTTCTGAACTGAGACCACATTTTTCCGTGAGAAAGTCTATGTGAATAACAGAAAGGCAGGAAAGCTGTTGAGGCCAAATCACTGAAATCACTCAGGATATAATTAGGTAAAAGCTCGTGGGAATACATAGCTTAAAAAAAGAATACAAAGATATAAATTACCTTGTGCTTGAAATATTTAATTCTCGTGCTCATTCTTGAAAGGAAAAAGAATCTAATTTCTTCTTTGCATATTTTTGTTTAATTAAAAAGAAACTCATTTGAGGGAATTCTAATTTTAAGGCCCATCGTTGCAATTGTCAATTGCACAGGGGAAAGCTTAGTTTGAGGCTTCATAAGATGAAAATGCTAATAACTTGACAGCTAAGAATCTGCAGTATTATCATGGCTTATCAAGGTCATTATTATTATTATTACAAGCCCCATTTTTGTCCTTTCCTTCCTCCAACTCCCAACAAGCTCAGAGCCTTTCTGACAAGAAAATAAATGCAGACTGAACTTTTCAAAAATATATTTTGAAACGATGTCGCTTGGCCAAAACGGCAGTCATCTTTGCCTGTTCAACGTTTAATATGCACTTCGTTTTGAGCAGCGGACTTGGAACTTTAATCAATGTCAAGCAAAAACATACCACCTGTCCAATGGCTATGCAGGGAAAAGCAGGCGGAGGGCGGCAAGGGGAGATCTGGGATCAGGAAAAAGATGAAAAGTATAAATTCTCTCAGTCACGTGGATGCCACCACCGCTGGACAACAAGTGTTTCGTGCAAACAAAAAGCCATCAACATCCCCCCGCCCCTGCCTTCCTTTGCTGGAAAACAAAAAATTGTGACAAGAAATAACAGGCATTAGAAAAAGATTTGCCCAGGTCCTTCAGGAGAGGTCCAAACACTCTGGTATTTCAAGCCCAGGAAATCACCTCCTCCTCAGGGAGCACTGGTGTCTGGAGTTACTTCAACACTGTCAGCCACTGTGACAGGCATGATTGGGAAGAGGCAACAGACCTCTGTTTATGTGGAAAAAAGAAATTAGGTCTAATGGTTGGAGGAAGATGTTTTCAATAAGCTGACACTAAAAGACACACCCGCCTCCCTTTGTGCACCATTTTAATTTGGCATGGATATTTGAGGATACTAACTCATTTGATTTTTGCCGAAACACTGTTAGTAATAGTTATTCCCGTTTAATTGATACAGAAAGAAGGACTCACAAGGTTAAGCAAATTGATCAAGATTTCATCACCATCATGTAACTTTTACTGAGGGCTCACTCTGAGCCAGGCACTGTGCTAAGAAATTTTATATGCGTCGTCTCATTTAATCCTTGAAGCAAGCATATGAGGCAGAGGTATTACTGACATTCCAAATTTAAGATGGGGAAATCTGGGTTGAGAAAGGTAAAGAAATATAACCAAGGTCATTAGACATGATGGATGGTTGATGTAGTCTGCAAGATCCACTTGAAATTCACACACCATATGTATCATCAACACAGCATGCACACAGAAACATACACATCACTCATACCACACATACGTAGCACATACACAAGACACACACTATATGCACCACACAAAAACTCTACATCCCACTTATACCAAATACATACGCGCATCTCCACACCATACAAGGGGGACCCCAGAAAACCAGAATTATCTTCTGGAGGGCAGGCCCCTTGCAGTACAGGCTAACCCCCCTAGGTGAGTGTTCTAGGAACCCATCTGTATCAGTGTGCCAGCTGGCATTGTTGTCAGAGGTTACGTTCGGCTTCAGTGAATTTTTTTGGAAGACTCCTTCATCATGTTTGCCCACTTCGCGGTGGGTGATTGACAAGCGCACCTGCCCACACCGCGCTGAGTGTTCGGCAGTTTTTGACCACTAACGGCATGACCCCCATGCCCCACACTCCCTATTTACCCGATCTAACCCCAAGTGACTTTTTTTGTTCCCTCAGATGAAAAAAGTCCTCAAAGGGAAAAGTTTTGCCAATGTGGGAGACGTGAAACAAAAAAATGGCAGAAGTACTAAAAGGCATCAAAATCCACGAGTTAAAAAGCTGTTCTGAGCAGTGGAAAAAAAGTCTCAATAGGTGTATTGTGTCAAATGGAGAACACTTTGAAGATGACCGCAGTGTAAACATGTAGGAATAAATACACAATTTTTTATAAATAAATTCTGGGCTTTTGGGTCCCCTCATACATACATTGCACACATGCTACACATATCAACACATACCAGACACACCATGTGCACCACATATATCACATACACCATGCACGCTCCATTAACATGTACCATATACACATGCTCCACAACACACACCCCCATACACATTCCACATGGAGCGCACAAATGCACTACACATACACACATACTAACACCACATACACACTGGTATACCACACACACCTTATACATGCACTGCATGCATGTCCTCATACTACACACACACATGCCGTATACATGTATGTGCAGACACACATACCACACACAGCACACACCTCCTTGCAGGCTGCTATTGGATGCCACCTCCACTCTACTCTCTGACGATCAGGTCTTTGTAACTTGGTGAAGGCCCACAGTTCTCAAGTCAAAAACAAGGAGAAAGGTCTTAGGAAAAAAGAAACAAACAAAGCAGCAATATATGTCCCTTTAGATAAGCGGTACACAGCCTGGCTGCCTGGCCAGACCACATGGCATTCTATCTGGGTGCTTCAGGAAAAATACCTAAGTCTAGGTCTCAGTCTAGACCGACTAAACCTGAAGTCTTTGGGTGTGGGGGCAGGGGCAGGGGGGGTCTTAGCTTCATCATCGTAAAATGCGACCACCCCAGATGATTCAAATGTGCAGCCAAGGTTGAGAACAAGGTTTCTGCTCTTTCAAGTCTATTTGGACCTGTGTCCTACTGCCTAGGCCACAAGTGAGGCCCGTCACCAATCTGTGTGGCAAAGGCAATAACCAGAGTTTACACACCCTGCTGCCTCTACCACCAGTCCCTCGCACCCTCTACTGGCCCCTCAGCAAGTGGAGGTCACGGAGAACCTGGCCAAGGGACACTCTGAGTGGAAGGTTCGCTTGTAGCCTAAAACTGAACAACATTGGGATGAAGCTGCAGGTCAGAGCCGGAGGTCCCTCCGCCCCTACGCCAGCCCAGGAAAGCCCTTCCTTGGTCACATATTCGATATGTGATGCTTGACAACTGTGCAGCCATGTCTCGATAAGAGCAAAGGCAAGGTCAGCCCCAGACAGTGTGCGGACCCATCTCTGCTGACATCAGCTTTGCTGCTCTTAGTTCGAAGGAGTTTCCAAAGCATCTATCCAACCTGAGCATCCACCTCGGGGTCTCGCCATGCCCCAGTCAAAGGCATCCCCACTGCCACAGGGCCTTTGTAACCGCTCTTCTGGCTTCCTGAGATATTCTCCTGCCAGGGCTCTACATGGCCGCTTCCTTCTAATTCTTCAGCTCCAAACTACCTCCTCGGAAAAGCCTTCCCTCACCACCCAATCTCACGTGGCCCTCCCTTCAAACCTAGTCCCTTGCTAGCTTTAGCCCATCTGGGCTTCTTCATAGCATGCATCACTGGCCGGTATTTTTGAACTAGTCGTTGTCATGATTCCTACCTGAAACTGTTACATGTGCAGTAAGTAAGTAAATCTGTTTGTGTGTCTCCTCTCATCTCCTAGAACACAAACTACACAGGAAGAGCAATTGTGTGCCTCTCGTGCACATGTATGCGCTCACAGACAGGACCTGCCACATAGTAGGTGCTCAATAAATATTTGACGAAATGAAAAAAAGAATGCGTAAAATAAAAAGCAGGACTGTTCCTTTAGGTTTTAAACCTACATGCTATCGTGGAAAGGAAAGCCTCTAATACTAAGCTATCAACTTAAAATTTCTCAGCAGCTAGGCCATGAAGAGAACAGTCAAACTCAGGTCGATGCAATGACAAAGCCAGGGCTGTTAACCACTGTCACATATAGTCCCGCTTGTTAAGCAGAACCTAAGTGACAGAGCAAAGCTGCCACAAAAGTCTCATGATTTTCCCTCATGCTCTTTTCTGTATGCTGTGACTCACGCTACAGAGGAGGGGGAGGGGAGGATGAAAAAGAACCAGCAAAATCCAACAGATGAACCCAGTATCAATGAGTCTTTATTTCTCTACACACAAGATTTGTGTTCCAGGATTGCAACGTGGTCCCTCAGCTAATGTAATATAATGAGTTATGTCATCATAGGGTTTTATCAGACATACAAATTTTAAAATGGAAAACTTTCTGTTCACATTCAGAGACTCACCAGGCTTCTATTTTGGTCATTTCTCTGCAGGAAGAAAAACCTCCAGTGAAACTCACCCTGGTCCCCAATCCAATTTACTGGCTCCTTGCAGATGAATCAGTGTGAAAGGTGTGCAGGGGGTTGTTTCCTCTAATTAACTTTCAGTGGGTGAAAAGTACACTAATAGCCCACAGGGAGAAGTTGAGCCTACACTGTTCATCAGCAGCTTAAGGAACTGATCGAAGTGAGGCTCATAAGCCCCTCTTAGGTGAAATCCACCAGGAGCGGAGTCAGTCTGGTTTCAGAGGCAGACCAGTCAGAGCCCGATCCCTTCCTTCCATGAATCTATCACCTGAAGGAAAAGATGCTTTACCTGCTAAAACCCTGCTCTTCCCATTTTAGCAGCTTCTTCTGCCTGAAGTGTCATTTACTCTCAATCTCTCCCTCTCCCTCTCCCTCTCTCTCTCCCTCTCTTTTAAAATCTCACCTTCTGTGAGACCCATGTGAGGCTGTGCAACCTTTGAGAAGCTGTCTTTATCTATATTATGCATAACCATGACCAATTATTGCCTGTCCCTTGGTTCTATTGTAGGTTTTGATCAAAGGCGATGTAGAATGCTTTCCTGAGCAGTTTATCCCTTTACGACAATGTTTTCGGTTCCCTGGTGACGGAGATGGTGTCAAGCCCTTTCTGTAATTTTCAGTGTCATAAAAACTTAGGTCACTTCTCAAGTGGCACCGGGAATGCAGGCACAGCCTGCGCTGAGGAGGTCCCATAGGGACGAGCTGAACAAACCTTGGTCAGCATAGGCCTCGGCTTGAAGACCACTCTTTGTACAGCTTAACTCTCCACTAGGACGCACCTGCTAATGTCACACTCATGCAAGGTAACTGTCTTTCTGAGGGATCAGAAACATAGGAAGGACATCTTACACAGAGGCATTTGCCACCAAATGCTGATCCGTGTGTGGCCGCTGAGGGCTCTGACTCAGGAAGCCTGGGCTCCAGCTTGCCTCTGAGAAGCAGAGGTAAGACGGCCCCAGATGTGCGCTACACTGGAACTCCCAGACCAGAATATGTCCCAAGGACTGTTTATCCATAAAAATGCCCCAAGGAAACAGATTCGAGGAATGCTATACAGCATCCACAGAGAGATTCAATATGCCCCTTAGTTAGCAAAGGCTCTGAAAAATCTTTTGGTAAATAAATCTATTTAATTTTGTTCAGCTCAGCATTTCCCACATTCATTTAAGCATGGAAAACTTTTTTTTTTTCAAGTATCAGCTATTAAAGTCCCACAGAACTGCAGTGGCTCTAACTAAAAATATTCCAAGTGAATCCCTTCAGTACCATTTTTAGAAGCTCAATGCACTGGGAACTCTTAATCCCGCGAAGCAGGAAATGATGCTTTTCGAAATGATTAAAAGAGTGCTGTATTTTTTTCCTTATCATCTTTCTTTACTGTTTGGTGTGGGTACTAGAGAGTGTCTATTTCCATCCACCCACCTCGCTCTAGCCCATTCTCATCCTTCTCTGCCCTGCACTGGGTCACCCCAGATGCTCTCTGCTGGCTGGAAAACAGGAGAGGGAGACAGGGAACTTCTCAGTTCCTTCCCTGATTTGGTGCCACTTCCTCTGTCTGCATCTTCATGCCTCCGAGACAGCAGCTCCTACCGGGCAGCCCCATTTCCACCATGCTGGCCGTCCCTTGCCCCTGGCACCGTGGCTCCCTCCCCTGACCCCTCAGACCTACGGATGGCAAGGGCTGCTTGCACCGAGCACTTCGCCTTGCTCTTTTATAGCCTTAACCTCACCCATGGCTCTGTGCAGCCCCATCTGGGGACGGTTTCTTTTGTTTCCCTCTGTCAGTCCCTGACTCAAAGAGCAGGGAAGGAAACTGATATGTATTTAGTGCCTTCTATGTATCAGACATCACACAAGAGCATTTAATCTATATTATGCAATCCTTATGACCTTTGATGATAGGCATTATTGCCCCATTTTATAGAGGAGGAGAATGAAACTGAAAGGCAATGAAATCACTTGCATTAGCTCCTGTAGCCCAAGAGTGGCAGCAGCAGACTCAGACTGGGGGCGCTGAGTCTGTCAATACGTTCTGTGAGCTGACTTCATTCCAGGCCCTGGGTTAACCCCCAGGGATGCAGTGGGGAGAGCAGAAACAGAGGCCAGCCCCTGATGTTGCAGAAGGAAGTTTCCTCAGCCTTGGAATCCAATGTTGGAAAATAAAAATTGGCTCACATCAAACTCCTGGTATAACTGGCCCACCACCCTGATCCTGACATTGCTCGCGCAGAACACATTGTAGAGGGTAACGTCCACCGCCAAGGTCAAGGAGGGATGCTGATAGCCGTTTTTTTGTATTTGCCCTACCCAAGCTTATCTAAAACACCTGGTCAAGACCAAGTTTATTTAACTGATGAATAGTACTTCTTATGTATCAATAATTGCATAATTAAATGATAGAAGCACCATTAATCTGTGTACCCAAACAATAATTTTGACATTTCTCTTCTGCATCTGGCATCTGATTAGCAGTAAGTGTTACCAACCCACATCTTTCCGATTCAGTTGCATGGATTAACTCCTCTCCCTACCCCACACCAATTCCATTTCAAATGAGCACAGTAGTAACTATTATTTCCTGAGCCATTTGTAACAGTTAGGCATCTCACCACTTCATGTAGTCTAGCATTGGGACTCTAGATTTTGCTTGTCTTGGTTTAAAATCCAATTCCTCCATTATGGCTTGAACAAATTACTTAAGTTCTTTAAGTCTCAATTTCTTCTTTTGTAAAACAGTGATAATAAAAATATCTATTCTTAGAAATCTGAAAGTTAAATTAGGAATTCCACATTAAGCACACTGTCCTCTGTGCCCAGTACATAAAAAATAATAATCATACACATATAACTATATAGTATGTCTATATTCCTGGCATTTTTCCAAGTTCGTTGCAGGTACTAGCTCATTTAATCATCATAAAGCCTATATGTTAGGTATTATTATTATTATTATTATTATTAAAGTTTTGTGACTGAGGAGACAGAATGAAGTGATCTGCCCAAAGCTGCCGTGCCCATGTGTGGTGCAGCAGACATTCCCAGCAGGTCTGCCTGACCCCAGAGCTGGAGGTGAGGAGCCCTGAGGAAGAACACTTTAAGGGCATCTCTGTCATGGGAAGCCCAACCTCACCTCCGGGTTTCAGGCCAGTCAGCCTTTCTCTCCCTTACTCTCCAATTAGAGCAGGTTCTGCTACTGAAACCACAGTTCACACTTAGCATTCTCTTCAGGCCCATTCTTCAGTGACTCTCTCTCTCAGCCTTTGAATAAAGTTCATCTCTCGAAAGGGACAGGAGGGCCTTCCGCCCGCTGTGGCTGCTGCCTGCACTTCTCACCGTGCCCCTGAGCCAACCACACGAAGAGCAGCAGACTTCTGGGGTGCAGATGTCCACCGCTCCTGTGTCCAGGGGCCTCCTCCTGGGAATAAGGCCCCAGTGACAGGGTAGGAAAGAAAATCACACCATAAGACATAGGACGGTCCTGCCAGCGGTAAAACCTGTATCATTCCTATGTTAATTTTCCCAGTAGATAGGTAGGTAGGTAGGTAGGTAGGTAGGTAGATAGACAGATAGACAGACAGATAGATAGATATTCAGCAAATCTGAAACCTAAAGCTTCACATGTATTGTTTTGTCAGGGCTTATTTGTTTCTCTAATACAAAAACGGATGCAGGGATGTGAGCACGAATGCCTACTTCACACATTGCAGATTATCTGACTCAATCACAATGCAACTCCTCTTACATTAGATATGCAAGAAAAGCAGCAGTTTGCCTCTAATTTCCATGTCACAGGAGCTTGTTCCAAGGTGTTCCCTTCATCTTCCAGATCGTCACTCCCTCAGCCCATCGCCCGGCCCGCCGGAGGTTTCCTGCCAAACAGCAAAGCTGCCCTGCGTGTCGTGCCACTTTGCTTCCAGACACCCCGTCGCCCACGCTCACACACACTCCCGAGTGCTCCCATGTGCTCCACTGTCCTTCCCTTTCCCACCTGCTCTGCGAGGCCATTTTGAGATGTGATGTGTACTCTTCCTTTCAAGCCAGACTTTATACTTTTCCCTTTCCTGCTTTTTAGCTCTACTCCTTATTTACCATCTTACCCCCAATTTCCATTTTTGATGGTCCCATGGTCCATCCCCTCACTGTCTGTCCTTACATTGGTCTTAACACAAGCATCCTTCACCTGGTCACTACAGCATTTCTTCTACCTCTCCAAACTCACCTTCTGCTCGACTATCAAACACCGACAGATATTTGTCTTCTTGAGACTTTATAATGGAGAACCTGTCTACACACAAAGAGCTTTTGCAAAGAAACATAACCTAATTGTCAGCTTGAGATTCCCTGACCTGCTACTGCACAACGGTACAAGTCCAAAGCCCTAAGTTAGATTTACATAAATCCCAACAAGCCAGGGTTGAGACACGTCATCTGAAAGAATTCATTAAGCCTATGAATAGTTTCATTGTTTGAGATATACTATTTTTGTTTCCCATGAAATAAATTTAGATGTGAAACTCAGCCTTCCCTTAACATCTGAGAGAATAAAAGAAAAAAGAAAAGGAAAAATATCCTCATAATATGTTTTTAGATGAGTAGATTATTTACTTTTGAAGAGGAGGGCCTTATATCCCCTCTATGCAAAATTAACATAATGGACATAAGATATCCTTGTTCTTAGAAGTCCTTGGGCCAGCTCCACCATTGAGGGTTTTTGCCAGCTGTTTCCCAAACTTCACATCATGTCTTCAGCTATTCTCTCCCCTCCCTGCTCCTTCTCCTCTATTAACTTCAAATTCCTGTTTATTTCTGTGGTCAGGCATTCTAACTAGTCTTTCCATTCCCTCAATTGCCACCACTGAGTTTATCAAATTATTTACCTAAGCAAAGATTCCTCTCTAAGAGAAATCCTCTCACCAGCTATTAGGATAATAAAAATTTTGCTCTGCTACACAAAGTTTATCCAAACTTGTCCTTGAATTCTACTGAATTAGGGCAAAGTCACCTTTGATTCTTATGCTTAATGGCTGAACATAGACTGGGGAAGACAACGGGCAATGGCACCGGGATGGTTTCTGGCCCGGAGATGCATGCGTACGGTCGTTCCAAAAATCCTGACCCAGACCACCCTTGTCCCCCAGCATCCCACTCAGGTTGCCCTTTGGTGAACTTTTATTTGTTGGTATATATTTCAACCTCACTTTACTTACATATAAGTCAGGACCCAGACAGAGCCACATCCAGCTCCCATGTGCCTGGGAGCAGTTTCATTCATGCTATACTACGCTCCTTTTCCACAGGGCCTTAGGGTCAGGGTTAGCAACAAGGAAAGAGTGATTTAACTATAAGGGGTTAATTATTGATGTACTTCTCTCTCAAATAAAACAATTCAGAAGGCAGGCAGTCCATGTATGATATGTTGGTTCCGTGGTCAGTGGGATCGAAGCCACTTTGCCGTACACTACTGCAGGCGAGGAAGAGGAGGCAAGACGGGAAGGCTGAAGAAACAGTCTCCAGGCTGAACTTCCAGGAACAATTCCCCAAACCACATCCCAGAGCGGTGACGTCTAGGAGGACACCGTGCCTGCCACAGTCAGGAAGCTGTCACCACTCCAGAGCCACCCCTAAGTCTGACTCGATCAGGAAGCTGTCAAATCAGAAAGGTTCCAGAAAAAGCAGGAGGCTGGCTCTGAACCACGGCTACGATGTAAACCGGCAACATCGAAGCCTCCATCACTTCCTTTCTCCCCACATACCTCAGTTCCTGATCAGAGCTGCCATGAATTCATCTGCTTGGCAGACCCTAAGTCACAGTTGATCAACCTGGGACCCGGAGTGCAAGGGAACTTGGAATGTCAATTCCAGCATTCAGGCCTTCACGGCATACGAAGGTACGTCTATAGGGGTCGGAACAGGTGTTGAGTGAGACAGTCCACTGTTCCCTACCCCAGGATAATGTCCTGCATATTCTGTTACCACTCAGTGCATTTTTCTTGAGAGAAAAGGAAAGGCTCATCCTAACAGGACATCTGCTGACCCGTCGATATGCTCAGTTGGCAGCATCTGGTGGGGATGGAAAAGAAAAGCAAGCCTGGAATGTGGTTTCAGAGTATCTGACCTTTGAGGCAGGGCTCTATTCGAGGATGATTGGAGAGACAGAGAAAGGAAAAGGAGAGAGAAGACATGAAACGGTATGCCCACCATTGTGTTCTGTTTTCAAGGGGTTTGGAGTGGGCCTCTTGCTCTAAGCTACTGTTCTGTTTCCTTAGTCACGTCTCTTATCATTCCTCCTTGGATTTACAAGGCTCAAACACAACCGTCCATTTATCTTCAAAGATTTCCTATTCAAAATTCACTGAAGCATAATTTATCCTTATATATCTCTATGCGGTAGGGAGGGACTCTTTTTTATTATCCCAGGCACAGAGAGGTTCACTGGCTCATCCAAGGTCACACAATGAGACAGAAGGATAAAACACCACTAGAAATATCAACCCAATGGTATGTCCTTCCCAAAGAAACCCTCCAGCTCTAAATGCTCAGGGAAAACCATGGAGTTGTGGCACAGGACGGAGGGTAGGACAGGGACAACGAGCTTCAGATAGTGACCTGAAGGAACAATTAACTAAATATCAAGGACTGAAAGCTTTCTGATGAGATTCTTTTTTAAAATATGTTTTATTTCTTTTGACCTTTGAGATTTCAACTTTGATTTTCAAGATCAGTTCAATCAAGCAAGATTTTTCTCTGCAAATACATTTTGCGTGTATACAATGAATACGTGGGGTGAGGGTGGGGTACAAGGTGGAATAAAACTGAGTCCCCAATTTCTTAAAATGATAAAATCGACCATTTTTCATCGGTGAAAGCTACATTTTCCGAAAACACTTAGCTTCTTGCTCTCTTGGGTTATAGGAGCCACTCTGTGGGGTTTATAAAAACAGCTGTTCATGTACTTTCCCCAAGGTCGATCACAGAGAAAATCCTGACATACAACCTAGAACAACCTCAATCAGAGTCTGATGATCGGGGCTCAAAGCGGCGCTGCACTAACTACCCATGGAACCTTGGAAAAAATTAATTGCTTTGGGCCTCAGCTTTTCATTCACAAAACAAGGACGATGGTTTTATGACCCCACACCTTCCTCGCCACGTAAGCCTCTCCCATTCACCACCCACACAACTGCAGGGGACCAGTTTTCACTGAAGAGCTGGTACACATAATAAAAGTGAATCTAAACAATTTAAATTCTCCTTTCTCTTTTTCTGATGATATGACCTAAAGAAATGAATAAATGGTTAAAGTTTACCACGCAAGAGCTGAAGCAAATGCCTTGGGGTTAATTACCCAGATTTTCATGTCTTTCATTAAATGCTGGCCCAAGGCTGGTGATGGTCAAAAGAGGTGGCCACCAGAACACCCTGCCAAGGCTTCTGTGTATTGAATTAATAACAATAAAAGCCACTTTAACCACAGTTATTTTACTCCAATGTGTCCAAGAGTTCCAATGCTTTACAAATGTGATCTCATTAAACCCACACATCCATGTTCCTGTTTCATAGCACAAAGCACATGAGTCTAATTGCATGCTTAATTCCTTCAGAAGGCCTTAGGCTTTGTGAAACAAGTGATCTTGTCTGTTTTAGAGGGCCCTGCAGTTCTCTACTACCCATTTGGTTTCCTTTCTACCAATCGCCCTGACCTTTGCCACCTCCGCACACTTGCACAAACACACAAACACGCACAGAATTCTGGAGCTTTGGGAGATACCAAGCCCAACCCGGGCTCCTGAGACGGTGCCTGTGACTAAAGCCAAGCTAATCACCACAATCACAGGTCACAGTGTGCAGTTTGGGGGTGGACATGTGAGCTGGGGGCTTCTGGGAAAGATGCTTTCCAGCACTTCTGGCAGAGTTTCCCAGAGGCCATCCTCCCTGGCTCCCCAGATGGGAAAGAGAATGTTGCTACTGGAACCCACTGTAATCACAAGGGGGCTTAGCATGATGTTGAAACCATGGAAGTCAGAGCAGAGAGATGGGAAAATAAGGGAAAAACAAAACAAGTCCCAGTGACATTCCTGTGTTTCTGAGTCAAACCAGTCCTCAAAACCGCTTGACAACTGAATGTATGTGTACATGAGCCAATAATTCCCCCTTATTGTTTAGTCTGCTTCCAGTTGGATTTTGTTATTTCCAATTATTGTACCTACTTTAGCACCTACTGCAGTGGGCAGGACAGACACAGAATATGATCGATCACCTGCAATGTGACCAAATATTTTCTAAGTACCTACTCTATACCGGGCACATATGCTAGCATATGGCACTGACGGAAAATGACAAATATCCTTTCCCTCATGGATCTTATATTCTAGAGGGAGAACCAGACCACAGAGAAGGTAAATGAGAGAAATATGTGACAAGGTTGGTAGTGATATATTCCAAGGAGGAATAATAAAACAGAGAAGGAAGAAAGGAAGTGTTAGCATGGACCGTACTTTTGGAAAGGTGGCCAAGGAAGCCTCACTCGCAGGGAGACTTTTGTTAGAGGCCTGACGCAAGCGAGGGAATGAGCCAGGCACTGGTTGGGCGAAGTGCATTCCAGGCAGAGGGAGCAGCAAGTGCAATAGCCCTGGGGTAGGATAGGTACTAGATTAATGGTGCCATTTCTGGTCTCACTGGTCATGATGGCTCACTTAGGAAACAGCAACTGAGAGAGTATATGAGGAAGGATCCAACTCTTACTTTATGAAGAAGGCCCTCTCCCCTACTTTAAGACAGTATTTTAGGAATGGAGGTGGGAGGAACTTGTTTTGTTCTGATTCTATCTATGCCACCCTGCATTACCTAGAGGATATCACTCACTGAGCTTCCATTAGAAGCATAAGCCCTGCCCTGGTCAGGTCAGGTGACTCGGTTGGTTGGAACATCATCCTGTACACCAAAAGGCTGCGGGTTCGATCCCCGGTAAGGGCACATACAGGAGACAACCAGTCAATGTTTCTCTCTCTCTCTTCCATTGCTTCCTCTCTCTCTAAAATCAATAAACATATCCTCAAGTAAGGATTAAAAAAAGAAGTCCAAGCTCTCAATATTCCCAGTACTGTTACTCTTACAAAAGTACTGAAAGGAGGATATTGAGTGACAAACTACATCGTCATCATTAGCTGACTTAACAGAAATAGATTCAAGTGTGCCTTGGATGTGATGATGAGCTGCATGCTGTAACCCCTGGTAATCCAAGCACCCTGACACAAGGCCACACCAAGGGGAACTTGCATGGATGCCCTGCAAAGAGGGAGAGGCCCCTCCATCAAACAGAATCTATCCCACATTCCTAATTACAATTTGTAACATTCTTGACTTTATTGCTCTTTGAACGTGAGTTTTAAAGTTGCTAAGTACCCTGATAAATCCTGCCTAGACACAGCTGGATTTCAAATTTCATGGTTTGACATCTCCAACCCAGCATGTCCCAAGAAGCATTCACATCTCGTTTTACTTTAAATATTTTCCCAGCAAGGTAGGGAGCAGTTTTTAAGTGAAAATTTCACAACAGGATCTACACCCAAAACAACACTTAGGTCACAACAAACCGTATATTTACTTTTCGTTTTTGTGCCGACATGTCTCTGGGTGATAGATGGTCTAGCAGAGAAAGCATAATCTCTTTACAAATGTGCGGGCCATTGCCATGAAATGAACACGAGGTAATAAATATATCATTATGAGTGCCATCATATCTAGTAGGTGGGTAATGACAGCACTTTGCATTTAGAATCTTTTTGGTGATTTATAAAACATTAACTGAGTAATGGCCCCAGGGAGGACAAGGGTGGTTTTATACCAGTTTCGCAGATGGGGAGACTGAGAGAGCAATTATGAGATTTCCCCGAGAGCACCAAAGGAATACGAATTAAATGTCATTCGTGCAGAGCTTTCAACCCCAGATTTAGTTGCTTAGCAATGCCGTCAGGTGCTCCCCATCCTCAGAGAGCAAAATACCTTCACACAACAGAGTGCTGAGAATGTGACAGAGTAGTAAGTGTAGGCTATCTTTCAAAGGTCCCTCCGGGGGAAGACCTAACATTTCAATTTACATAAAGTTGAACTGGTTTTCATGGTTTGTGAAAGATGGAGGAAGGAAAATATGGTGCAGAAAACATAGTGAATAAAAGGATGGAGTTAGTGCATTGCTGAGCATGGGCCTCTACAAGTTTCTCTGGCTGTCACAGGAGACCTTCTCCCTACCTCGACCCTCCAACCCTTCCTTCCAGCCTTAGAATAAAAGCCCACCCTCATCCACGAGGCCAGCCCCGCCACCTGCACCCTGCCTGCACACAATGATGCGATGCCTTCACCTTAGGCATCTTCAATCTAGCTCTCCCACATAGCTTTCAAATATTCTTTTCTTTTTAACTGTGATTTTTAATATTTATTCATTTATTTCCTTTTTATTGGATTTATTGGGGTACACTGGTTTACAGAATTATACAGGTTTCTAATGTACAGTTCTACAACACATCACCTGTACACTGCATTGTGTGTTCACCACCCCAAGTCAAGTCTCTGTCCATCACCACTTATTCCCTGTCTACCCTCCCTGCACCCCTCTCCATCCACCCCCTCCTCCTGCAATCACCACACTGTTGTTTAGCAGGGTTTTTTTTTCCTCTGTTCCCTGTAATATTCCAAACATAATCATTTACTAACGTTTGGACTGAAATGAAAAAAATATATATAATTTAGATATTATTTCTGGTCAAGACAGATTTTTAAAGTATGTTTCTTCCAGTGTCTACATGGTACTTATCTGGTAGCAGCATAAGTAATGTTACGTTGGTCTTCATTAAAATCCCTGGTTCCTTTCAATTTTCCTGTAGAAACACCCTATTGCTTTTTCTGCTCCTGTTCCTCATTGTAGAATATGGGTAGCAGGCTCATGAATACAATTTGATGCCATTCTAATGACCTGTTTAACCACACAGGTATTTAAAAATAAAATGTGTGGTCAATATTTAAAAACCATAAGCTTTAAAATAAAATATCAATTTTTGTTGATTCTTTAAAAAAATCAGAAGATCTGGCCATGTTGGAGATTTATCTCTGTTTGTTTTTTAAATGGGGAGGGAGGATTATTTTATTTTTATTGAGTTCATTGGGGTGACATTGGTTAATAAAATTATATAGGTTTCAGGTGTACAATTCTACAATACATCATCTGTATATTGTATTGTATGTTCGCCACCCAAAGTCAAGTCTCCTTCCATCACCGCTTACCCCCTTTTACCTTCTTTTGCCCCCCTCCATAACCCTTTCCCTCTTAAAAGTCAGCTTGAGGTAGTCAAAATGCCTTTCACTTGACTTTGTTGTCTCTTTCAGGTTTCTCAGCAATTCTTTCTAAGCATTTGAGTGCCAAAATCTTCCAAAGTCTAACCACTGTACAATTTTCTATCAAAATCTCTCTCTTCAAATCCTTTATTGGAGACAGCGATAATTCTGTTCTTGGAACATTGCTATCAATTCTCTTCTTATCGAATACAATGTCTACACACTCCTGAGCCTGCACATGATCCTCTAGCAACACTACTGACCACCAACTCCTTCCTCCTTTTATTTCAATTTTACAATCTCTTCATGTTAGTGCCAGTTTTAATGCTGTTCCTTCTTCCTCCCCTACCCAAAGCCTCTATGTGGGGTTCTCACCGAAAACACTGGCCTTACGCATCTTTCTTCAAAGGTTGTCTTATCCTTATTGATGTACCCGTATCGGGAGCACTCAATGTCTCTCTCTAATAGCTAAGTCTCAAGTGTAAGTCAGTTCAGGATATCTATCCACCTATAAGTGAATTCATCTTATAAGGGAGAAGATCTCATGACTTTCTTTGCTCCATGCCTCATTCCTCTCTCCTCCCTAAGAGTAGGGTGTGTCATTCAGATGGAATCATGTTCTAGACATCAACTGGACCACATTAATTGCAGGTAGAACTGTGCATCTAAAGATAAGCCTTGCCAACTTGCCTTCTCTTCACTTCTTTACTGGTGAGCGCTGGGCATTTTGGTCCATAAATGAGAGTTGGTGATAAAAGTTGGACTTGACTGATGAAGAAAATGTTTCCATTTAAACTTGTGATTAAATTGCCTGTTGCAGACCATTTTTGCACCATAGTCTTGTACTGGAGAAAATGGACACTAACCCAAAGTATGATGATGATGGCAATGGCGATGGTGTGATGATGATGATGTTGATAAGTAGCCGTAATCATTGGCATCAGCACTGTCATCTTTGCACTCTCATTTGCCATGCTTTAATCACTCGGTCACATACAGTCAAATGCCATTTCACTTCATTAAACTCTGCTGACTAGATGTGTCTGAATAAATATCCAATTGTCACTACAAAAGCAATCCATATTGTTCTACTCCAACATGGCTCATGTTTTCTTTCAACAATGTCACTTCTACTCATGGAAATGCCATCTTCCTAGTCTCACAAAATACAAACACTGAAATAATTTTTTCATATGTCCCTGTCTTTAATCTTCTCTACCCAGTCGGCTAAGACTAAGCGCTTTACCCAGACTTTAATGAACAAACTTGCTGTGCAATCCACAGTCTAGGTTCTGAGCATGCAGTCCCTCTTCTTCCAAAGCACAGTGCTACGAGATCAATCGTGAACGCCTAGATCAGGAGTCTATAACTGTTCGTGTCTGACTGACTACAGGAGCCTCATCTGACCTCTATGGTTCCTCATAACTTTGCAGGCATTCTTTATAAACTGTTCAAAACCACAGGGCCTCTTCCTTCTTTTACCATCATTTTTACTTAGAGATAGAGCTACAGTATAGGGCAGTGCTTCCAAATTATTCCACACATAACAGATTTGTGTCCCCTGTTCTACATTAAGTTCCTTATGGACTGAGGCATTTCTGAATTCACCAACACCCACAAGCCCTGTGCTGCCCCTAGCACAGCCAGAAATACAGGAAATGCCCCATAAACACATACTGACTGACCAACAGAGTATAACTGCTACCGTGCTCAAGAATGACCATCCTATCATTGCTATAGTTAGATAAACTTTCAATGGTTTCCTATAACATTTAGAATTACATCTAGCCCTGGGTGGTGTGACTCAGTGGACTGAGTGCTGGTCTGCAAACTGAAAGATCACAGGTTCTATTCCCAGTCAGGGCACACGCCTGGGTTTTGGGCCAGGTCCAAGCTTGGGGGCGTGTGAGAGGCAACCCATCGATAATCACACATCAATGTCTCTCTCCCTCTTTTTCTTCTTTCCCCTCTCTAAAAATAAATAAATAAACTCTTTTTAAAAAAGAATTATATCTAAACTCCTTATCAGGGTTTATATGGCCATATATGGCCAAATCTCTTTTTACTGATCTAACCTTTATCACCTACCTCTCACACTGGGCAGGACAGTGTTTTCACTGTTCCTCACATACACTAAGCTCAATCCCGTTTTTTTTTTTGGGGGGGGGAGGAACTTAGTACTCAGTGCTCCCTCTGACTAGAGTGACCTCACAGAACTCTGCATCACTTTCACTCCCCTCATTCAGATTTTGGCTCAGATAGCCCAGTACTTCCCCGGGCCTTCTCCTACTGTACCTTATGAAATAGCCCTCTTGCTCACACTAATCATTTCCTAATCCTTTGTCCTGTTTTGTTTTTCTTCACAGCACTTATAACTGAAATACCAAGTTGTATTTTTTTAATCAACTGCTTCTCTGTCTGGAATATAAACAACATCATGGCAGGAGTTTGTTCTGCCTTGAACCCTGCTGTAAATATATATATATATCCCATGCTGAGCACAAAGCCCAGTACACAGCAGATACTCCACTATTTGTTGAATAAACATTTGATAACCGGATCCTAAAGATATGTTTTGCAACACCTTAAATTCTTCAAGCTGACAGCGACGCACCAATGTCTTTGTTTGAGGTCATGGGGTAAAAGGCTACTTCCACTGTAGCCATGGCAGTGGGAAGGGGCTCACCTTGTAGAATCTGAAAGCAGTTTGCAAGGATTCAGGCATGAGAATGAGACACCAAGAGGAGGGGCCAAGAACTGAGAGATAGTCTCAAAACATAAAAGCCCATGTTTTAAATATTTTACTTCAAATTTACATGACCAAATTAAAGCATATAAAGTAAACGAGAGGAAAGAGGAATCTAATATTTATTGAGCAACTACTATGTCTCAGGGATTGAGAGATGTGTAGTTATGTGTTTTATTTGCTGAATATATGTGTCCCGCTTTCACTGAAGTTTTTACATGTATTAGCTCACTTAACTGTCACATTGCGGCATAATAAAAAGGACTGCTATTGTTATCATTCCTATTTTGCAAATAAGGAAACAGGTTCAGATGGGTTACAGTACTTGCTACAGGTCACATGAGTTGTGAAGCTGAGCTGAGATGTAAATTCAGGTCTTTCTGGCTCCAAATCCAACACCAGCCATGCTTTGACTTCCCCCGGGCCTCCCCCTGGGGAAGGCTCTCCTCATAGCACCAGCAATACAATCCCACTTCACAGCCCCAAAGCTACGAACTCAACGGTGCTTTCTTCAGCCACCCCAGCCCAGACCGCTGCCTGTCCCCTGACGTCCCTGCTCATTCCCAGCAGAGTCACAGGTTTTCAGAGACATTGAAACAGAGGCCTCTACCCTCATTTCACCAAAGTAGAAGGGGGACAGTTAGGTAAAGCATTTTGTCCAAAGTCATAAAACGAGCCATAGTCAAAGCTGAGACTTCAGTGTATGTGCCTGATGTTTAGCGTCTACTCTTTTCATGACCCTCCATCACTTCTCCTTGCCTCCTCCACCCACCCCCAGGCCACTGTCTGAGGAATCACTCAAAAGGCACCCATTATCATTACACCAAAAGCAGCTGTGTTGCTGCTTTGGCTCTGTGGGCACCAGCTTTAACAAACAGGAGAGTGAATATCAGAGGGGTGGCATTTGGCAACAAGTGTTCAAAAGCAGTTACAAAACTTGGCATGGAAGGACTTCAAAGGGGTCGCCAGCCATCCATCCCGAACCTGAGTCTCCAGTTCTCCTTCACAGAAATCTCCTAATACACAAAGGAAGGTTCTTTGATCACTTGTATGACAGTTCCAAGTCACAAGTCAATAGTGGTTAATAAAACATCACATGGCCTAAGTCAATATGCAGAAGTTATATGAAATATTCAGTGAAACAAACACCAGCAAAAAGGGAGTGTCGGTCTGATGTTCACACGTTCTCTTAAAGCATCTGCTAAAAAGTTTTAAATATAAAACTAAAAGGTGCCTTTTAAATAGTTTTAAAAATCAAACAAAACTGCAATTGCAATGTTACACATGATTACGGAAGTGCATTTAAGCAAAAAAAAATAAAAAAGAACAAATTGGTGTCTATCATGGAAGGCACTGTGGCTAAGGAGATAAAAAGCCAGGATTCTCAGCTTCAGAGTTAAGAGTTTAATGGGTCCTCTGCAAGTCTGTTTATAATCTAATATTCTCCTGTTACAGATGATGAAACTGAGCCCTGAAGAACTAACATGACTTACCCAAGGGCATGTAGTCTGTTAGCCTGGATTAAAATAAGTCTCTTTAGTAACCCTCATCAAATTCTTTCCTCTCTACTCAATCCCCTTTGGCAAACTAATCAGGCGCTTTCATTGCAAATGTTGACCCGAATTATTTGTTGATATATGGATAGCATCATTGTTTCTAAACATGAATCATCCAAGCAATTATATCCATAGAAACCGGCTTCAGACTTTATTTCATATTAGAGATGACTTTCAGGAGTGAATAAATAGGTACCATAGTTGGGTGAGCAGGCACATCCTAGTTGCAGGAGGAAAATTCCAACGCGAGACATCCTGCCATCCCCCCTCCCCTGTCAGCATGCACTGGCTCCCTGGTGCTCAGTGTGGCACTGTGGCCCATGTCTACTTGGGTTTCCAGACGATTACCTGATGTCCTCAAATAAGCCTTTCTCTGAGCCAACCTACACAGTCCACCAGTGCCCACCAGGTCCACTACCTGTTGCTGAGCAGGCGACTTAGGGACCATGACAGCATGACAGCATTAGTTCTGTGCGTTTCATGCATGCAGTCCTCACCTTTCTTCTAGCCATAAGAACAAAACCAGCTGATTACAAAGCCCCAGAGGACATGCTGCCGACCAAATACAAAATATTGACCTTCTTGCAAAATGCCTGTGGGGGTGTTTGGGGTCCACTCATGTAAGGTATTTGTCCTCTGCATTAAAAAGTCAGGGCTGTAACATTCTTTTCTTTTCTGAATTATTTATCAACGGCAGAGAAAATGGAAAACCACAGATGTAAAAATAAAGAAAAAAGCAATGCTCTTTTAGCTCCCCGGTTACTTAGAGATATCTTCTGGCCCTGACTCTACAGTTGCCACATTTACCCTGTAGAATTAAACATGGAGGCCTTGTTAACCATAATGGGCCATGGGTGCTTAATTCCCTACATGCTGTGTCCAATGTACCCCTTCCTGAACTCTGTTTTCTTCTAAAAGGGACATTGTCCTAGTAATGGCTGGGGAGATTAAAGCTTTGCTTTCCATTGAAAGGAAAATATAATAACACACCAGCTATCCAATGGTTTGACTGCTATCATCTGCAACTCTTGGGAAGATGGCCATGACCCAGACTGTGTGAAAGAAGTCTCTGAGGCATATAAAGGCCATAAAACCCATATATTATATTCCACCAGAGAATACCAGAGACACATGTAAGCTAGAGAAGGAATGACAGAAGTTCACTGACTTAGCAAGCTCTTTATCTAATCCTGAGTCATTCATTAGACGGCTCGTCTGTCTGCCTCCTGTTCCCACAGCCTGGAACACTGTTACTCCAGAACTAGCACAGCTTGCTCCTTCCCTTCGCTCATCTCGTTACTTATCTGCCCCTTCACTGAGACCTTTCCAGATCACCTCATATAAAATTTCAGCCCTGCCCGCCCCAGCACACCCATCTCCCTTCCCTCCCTTTATTTCTCTCCACAGCTCTTGTCTCCCAGCATACTATATATTTACCTTTTTACTGTTGACTCCCTTCGACTAAAACAGAAGCTCCACGAATAGCAAAGTTTTGTCTGTTTTATTCACTGACATGTTCCTGACATCTCCGATAACACCTGATGCTTAGATTTCTCAATGTATTTGTTCAATGAATGAAAAATAAAGAATAAAGGACTAACTACCAGGGCTATAACATAAGCTGATGTTCAATATGCGTTAGGGGAGCAGGGAAAACTATGTCAATGTTATATCTGGAGTTGACTTAATAACTGGAAGAGATCTTTCCCTGATATTTCTTCCAATTCTTTTTATTGTGGTAAAATACACATAACATAAAATTTACCATCTTAGCCATCTTTAAGTTCAGCGGCATTGATGTTGTTGTGAAACCATCACGACCATCCATCACCAGAACTCTTTTCTTCTTGTAAAACTAAAACAGTACTTGAAAAATTAAACTGTAACTCCCCTCCACGCAGCTGTGGTAACTACAATTCTACTTTTTGTCTCTAAGAATTTGACTACTCTAGGTATCACGTAGAGGTAGAATCCCACAGTATTTGTCTTTTTGTGACTGGCTTTCATCACTTAGTATAATGTTCTCTGTGGTTTATCCATGTTGTGGCAGGTGTCAGAATTTCCCTCCTTTTTAAGGCTGAATAATATTCCACTGTATGTATATACCACATTTATCTGTCCAGGGACACTTCAGTTGCTTCTGCATTTTAACTATTATAAAATAATGCCACTATCGACATGGGTATACAAACATCTCTTCAAAACCCTACTTTAAATTATTATGGATATATGAGGTCTGTCCGGGAAAAGTCCAGCCATTGTTAATATAATGACAATAGTTTTCCACAATGATGTTGAAGTCACCTGGCAGCCAAGGGGAGTGACCTGGAATGCGCATGCGTGAACAATGACAACTTCACTGTACTAGTCAATGGGGGAGGTAGGCGCCCTTGAGTAAGCATGTGTACCATGTGGCCATTGCATTCAAAGTGACGGAGCGAGTAGAGCAATGAATCAGCATCAAATTTTGCGTGAAGCTTGAACATTCCTCCACAGAAACTATTTGGATGAATCAGGAGGCCACAAGTTGTGGGCAACTAGTGATTGGCAGCTTCATCACAACAACGTGCCTACTCATGCATCACGTGTCCTCTTGGGCACAGTTTTTTTTGTGAAACATCAAATCACCCTTCTGACTCAGCCTCCCTACAGCCCAGGCTTGGTGCCCTGTGGCTTCTGGGTTTCCCCAAAACTAAAATCACCTTCGAAAGGAAAGAGATTTCAGACCATCAATGAGATTCAGAAAAATACAATGGGACAGCTGATGGCGACTGGGAGAACTGTGTGAGGTCCCAAGGTGCCTACTTTGAAGGAGACTGAGGCATCACTGTCCTATGTGCAAAGTTTGTGTCTTGCCTCTTCTTCAATAAACATCTCTATTTTTCAATTTACATGGATGGATATCTTCTTGACAGACCTGGTATAATCAGAAGTAAAAGTGTTGGATCATATGACTTTTAACTTATTTTTAATTTTTTGAGGAAATGCCAAACTGTTTTGCACAACAGCTATGTCATTTTACATTCCCACCAACAGTGCCAAAGGTTCCAATTTCTCCACCTCTTTGCCAATACCTGTTGTTTTCCATTTTATGGCATGTTTGACCCTGAGTCTCTCATTTAACTCATCATTTGTCAGGTTTGGCCACTCGGTAATAATGCACACACATAAATGAAGTTAATATGAAAGGCAAAGAAAATAAGAGTCCAGGAGAAAAGCTAGATTAACAAACCCAAGAGTAAGAGTCAAGAGGAACTAAGAGATGGGAGAAGAGATGAAATAAATTATGTTCAAATACTAGTGGAGTAAATGGAGTAAATGTGAAACTTCAGTAGCTTTGAGAGGTAAGCATGAGAATGTGTTTGTGCTATTTTATGACTTGTCAGTTGCCTAAATCCTAAAAATAGAGAGAGGGCACTGCTCTCTGGACTTCCCCATGGGCTTATTTCCAAAGCTGTGATCTAGTAGAACCAGTCCTAACATAAATAAATAAATGGTTTGCTTGAGGCCAAGAAAAGCAGCACAACGTATATCTTCGTTTGCTTCCCTCTCCTGTACTATAAGCCACTCAGCCTGGGTGGCTGTGATGTAACAATCTTTTAGTACCACACACTTAGCCTGAGACAGGAATTGTCCTCTTGCCACCGTTTCACACTGGTAGGCAGGGATGATGTCTGCCTCCTCTGATCAATGCCGCACTTTTAATGGACCACTTGCTTGGGTTAAAATATATATATAAAAAATTGTTTACAATTTTTACAATATATATAAAGAGGTATGTATATACACACTCATATATAGATATATAGATATTCGCCTCTTAATGAAAAAATACCCTAGGATTCTGGATAATCCACAAGCAAGATCTCTCTGGGCACACTTCTTCAACAGTTCATCAAAATTCAGAATCAAATGACCATAGTTTGAAAGTGTATTCTGATGCCTTATAGTTTTCTAACATCCTAACTATTTGAAAGCCCGGATGCTGTAATGCCTTCCCTACATTCAACCAATGAACCAGACTGGGAAAATGAATTCCAAAAGGGGGAAAAAAATGCTAGCTGATCTAGGTAATACTCTGAATTTGAAAGGACAAAGAATTCAATAAGGAAATACAACTACGGGAAACACATCCACAAGGCAATGGTTCAATAAAGAACGTCTGTCTGGTAACAAAGTGTTATATAAAAAATTACATGCAGTCCCTACACTACCATGAGCTGTGTTAAGACTACGCACTTCTGTAGTGTGTTCTGCTTTTCCCTACAATGCCCCTTAATGAACGACGCCTAAAAAACCAACTGCTCCCTATTCAGGAATCCCTAAGCATGCGTATTTCCTGCTTGGGGCTGGCCCAAGCTCTGTTCTCTGACTCATTCTTTATCCAAAATGATGCAAAACAATGATCACCATGGATCATAATAGAGGAAGAGTAAACACATGCATATAAGAAAGCCAGTAAAGACAGCAACTGAATGCTAATACTTCTTCAATATGGTAAAAGCCACAATAATGTACCCACATAGGAGAGAATATTTTGCAGTCATGAGCAATTATATTTTGAAGTAACTGATGAAATAGGTAGAAAACATTAAACAGTAACTGGTAGATGCAGTGTGATATCCACGATGCAGAATACAGATGTAGGCATAGAAAACTAACTAGGAAAAAATACTCCAAAATATTATTAGAAGTTGCTTTTACAGGGTTAAATTATCAAAGGTATCTATTGTCTTTTTATTCTTCTATATTTCTTACTGTTACTATAATATGCATATATTACTATTATAATCAAAAAGAATCTCTGATATCATTTTATTAAACTGCTATTTTCTTTACATACGTCTGCTATAGGACATTTCCCAACTGATGAGGACTTTGTCCTAGAGTCAAACCTAGACCAAGCTTCTGACATTCCATCCTTCCCCTGAAAGCAATATGTCCTGTGGCTACCCTCAAAACCTAACCAGATGCCAGTCAGCTGAGCTGATAAATGCCAAAGGTGTCTGCAGGTGAATGGGTTTCCCTTCTCAGAAAAAAAAACTTAAAAGTTTAAAGAGAGCTTCTAAAACACATTCCAAAGCTCAGTACCCATCAGGGTGCACACAGGAGGCAACCGACTGAAGTTTCTCTCTCACTTCAATTTCTCTCTTTCTCTCTCTATCCCTTCCTCCTTCCTCCTTCCCTCCCTCCCTTCCTCTCTCTCTGCAATCAATAAACATCCTTGGTGAGGATTAAAAAAAAAAAAAGAAAATGCTTCCTCCATTGTTAAAAAAAGAAAAAAGAAATGCATTCCTTGCTAGTCACAAACCACTGTGAAATCCACTTCTTACTGGTCTCCTCCTTAATCCATCAGTTTCAAGCACCTGAATGCAGGCTCCTGTCCCCCCCAAAATCTGAAGTCTATCTACGGATACTGAGTTTCTCAAGGCAAGTAGCTCTCCAAAAGTATTTCAAGGTGCCTTGGTAGCCCCTGAAGTGCTTCAAAAGGTACTTGGTGAGGAGGAGATGGTTGGGAGGGGGGAATCTGGTAGAGGCCTTAGGGTTTCAGTACTGAGTACCACCCAAGATTCAGGCATTGGGCTGGGCTCTTTCATGAGTTTAAAGCTTAAAACCCAACCTTTATCTCATGGTGTTCTAAACGGAGACATGGAAAATTTCAGGAATCACAAGATTCCCAAAGCTTGTAAATAGAAGAGCTGTGGGTTAAATAGGATTCTCTTGGCCAATGTCTCAGGTTCTTTCTGTCTAATAATGGCTATTGTTTACTGAGCACCTGCAGACAATATGGCGTTAGCATTAGAAAAGTACACTGGAGCTTATGACCAAGATGGAGGCCTAGGTAGATATACTTTGTCTCCCCGCACAACCAAAAGAAGGACAACAACAAATTTAAAAACCAAAAATAACGAGAACTGCCAGAAAATCAAACTGTATGGAAGTCTGACAACCAAGGAGTTAAAGAAGAAACATTCATCCAGACTGGTAGGAGGGGTAGAGATGAGCAGCTGGGGTTGAGAGAACGAGTGGCAAAGTGGCTGCTGGCAGACCTCCCAGTCCCACATCTGCATGCAGATAAACCAGGAGGGAGAACTGGGGAGTAAGAAAGACCACACAACCCAGGGTTCCAGTGCAGGAAAAGAAAGCCTCAAAACCTCTACCAGTAAACACCTCTGGGGTTTGCGGTGGCAGGAGAAACTACCAGTCGCACAGGAGAGTTCATCTGAGAGGCCCACAAGGTCCTAGAATGTACACAAACCCATCCACCCAGGAATCAGCACCATATGGGCCCAATTTGCTTGTGGGTGGCAGGAAAAGTGACTGAGAGTCAGCCAAGAGCCAAGCAAGTGGCATTGTTCCCTCTCAGACCCGTCCCTCACATACAGCACAAGGCAGCAACGTGGTTTGTCCTGCACTGGAGAATACCTAAGGCTCTGCCCCTCATAACGTAATAGGTGTGCCGAGACAAAAGAAAAAAAAAATACACACACACGCACACACACACACACACACACACACACACACACACACACACATATATGGCCCAAATGAAAGAACAGATCAAAGCTCCAAAAACAGAACTAAGTAATGAAGAGATAGACAACCTAACAGATGCAGAGTTCAAAACAATGGTAATCTGGATGCTCACAGAAATGGTTGAGTATGGTCACAAAATGGAGGAAAAAGTGAAGGCTATGAGAAGTGAAATAAAGAAAAATATACAGGGAACCAACAGTGAAGGGAAGGAAACCAGGACTCAAATCAACAATTTGGGGCAAAAAGAAGAAATAAACATTCAACCAGAACAGAATGAGGAAACAAAGTCAAAAAAATGGGGAAAGGCTTAGGAACCTCTGGGACAACTTTAAATGCTCCAACATCTGGATCATAGGGGTGCCAGAAGGAGAAGAGGAAGAGCAAGAAATTGAAAAGTTATTTGAGAAAATAATGAGGGAGAACTTCCCCAATCTGGCAAAGGAAAGAGGCTTCCAGGAAGTCCAGGAAGTTCAGAGAGTCCCAAAGAAGTTGGACCCAAGGAAGCACACACCAAGGCACATCATACTTACATTACCCAAGATTAAAGATAAGGAGGGAATCTTAAAAGCAGCAAGAGGAAAGGAGAGAGTTACATACAAAGGAGTGCCCATAAGACTATGAGCTGATTTCTCAAAAGAAACCTTACATGCAAGAAGAGGCTGGCAAGAAGTATTGAAAGTCATGAAAGGCAAGGGCCTACATCCAAGATTACTCTATCCAGCAAAGCTATCATTTAGAATGGAAGGGCAGATAAAGTGCTTCCCAGATAAGGTAAAGTTAAAGGAGTTCATCATCACCGAGCCCTAATTACATGAAATGTTAAAGGGACTTATCTAAGAAAAAGATGATCAAAACTATGAATAGTAAAATGACAACAAACTCACAACCATCAACAACTGAACCTAAAAAAAAAAATAAAAGCAAAAACAAACTAAGTGAACAACTAGAACAGGAACAGAATCACAGAAATGAAGATCACATAGAGGGTTATCAGAGGGGGGAGGGAGGGTGGAGAATGGGAGAAACGGTATAGGGAATAAGAACAAATGGTAGGTGCAAAATAGACAGGGGAGGTTATGAATAGTATAGGAAAGAGAGAAGCCAACGAACTTATATGTATGACCCATGGACATGAACTAAGTGGACTTAAGCCTTAAAACCCAACCTGGTTTTAGGTGTGGTGCAGGGTGGAGGGGAATAAAGGGGAGAGAAAAATGGGACAACTGTAATATCATAATCAATAAAATGTATTTAAAAAATAAATAAATTTAAAAAAGACAGAAAAAGGAAAAGTGAATCCTCTTGCACTGTTGGTGGGAATGCATATTGGTGCAGCCACTGTGGAAAACAGTGTGGAGTTTCCTCAAAAAATTAAAAATGCAACTGAACTGTCTTATGATCCAGCATTTCCGCTTCTGGGAATATATCCAAAGAAACCTGAAACAGTAATTTTAAAGAATATATGCACTCTTATGTTCATTGTAGCATTATTTACAATAGCTAAGATTTGGAAGCAGCCCAAGGGCCCATCAGTAGTTGAGTAGGTAAAACAGAGGTCGTACATTTACACAATGGAATACTACTGGACAATAAAAGGAAAGAAATCTTGCCTTTTGCCACAGCATGGATGGACACGGAGAGTGTTATGTTAAGTGAAATAAAATGAACAAAATAAACTAACAAACAAAATAGAAACAGGCTCATAGATACAGGGAACAGACTGACAGCTGTCAGAGGTGTTGGAGGACTGGGTGAAGCAGATAAAAAGATCAAGAGAAAAGAAACCTCATAGACACAGACAACAGTATGGTGATTACCAGGGGGAAAGTGGGATGGGGCAGGTAGAAGAGGGTAAGAGGGTAAAAGGATGATAAATGGTGACTGAAGGAGTCTTGACTTTAGGAGGTGAACACACAATACAATACAATATTCAAATGTTATAAAATTGTATACATGAAATGTATACATCAATGTCAACACAATAAATTCAATAAAAATTTTTTTAAATGATAAAGGCATCTCCAAAAGTGCTCTGAGGTTGCATTTGAGTCTCTGGAGTTAGGTGGCCTGCATTCCTGCCTCTACTTCACTACTTCCTAGAATGTGGCTCTAGCCAATTCCTTAATCTCCTACATCTCAAGTTAGATCCCTCAACTATAAAATACAGCGATGGCTAACATTTATTGAGCATGTGCTCTGTGCCGAGCCCTCTCCCAAGCATTTCATAAATATTATCCCATTTACTTCTCCAAGATTCCGAAAGGTGTGTCCATTTCCCACACTTGATGCTACTAATAAATGCCTGGCGTTGGGGCAGAAACCCAGACTTGTCTGACGCAGAGCCTTCTGTTTTTCCCACTTCTGCCCAGGTCACCTCCAGGTCACACTTTAGATCAACAAACAAGAAGGCCGATCTATTTCTAAAGCACCAATCACCCTATTATTTCTCAATTCTCCTAGACCAGTGCTCCCATTCAACATCAGAATCAAACTGCTTCAGACACCCTCCTGTAGAAAGGTTTTATCTCTACCATATACTAATTAATGTCCTTCTTTCTCCCACACCCATGTTCTTTCCCACAGCATTTATTGCCCATACCTCACAATTTAGCACTCAGTTATACAAGCTATAAAATTACTCTTCTTAAATGTAAATTTTATGTCCCCCAAAGAGGTTATTATCTCCTGGAGGTCAGGAACTATATCTTACAGAATCAAGGAATTGGACAAGTTATTATATTTGTTTGCAAAGTTGTTTTTTTTTAAAGAAGCTGTATCCTTTCAAAAGAAACCGTATTTGAAATCTCAGCTCCTCTGATGGAGTCGCGGGGAACGTGCTGAGCGGTGACACTCATTCAGCGAGCCAGTGGCAGCAGCAGAGCTAGCTAGAATCTACGTTGCCTGACTCGCATCTAGTGGTTGCTTTGCTTTGGAAGTCCTGGTTCTTTTGTTCCAGGTTCAGCTGCCTTGAATCTGGAAACCTTGCCAGAAGGATCTATGAGAGATAGGACAGGGAGGGCCTGGCTACTGGATCACCTGGCTATAGGATCCTCAAAGAAGGGGAAAAAGCACTATAATTAAAAGTGTCCCTCAACTGTCATGCTGGCCAATCAAATTCTCCAGGAACATGATGAAACAAACCCACCCCTCTTAGTCACTTCAGTTCAGACCCATAATCTACTGATATGTCACTAAGGACGGAAAGCATTAGCACTACCAAGTCATAAACATTTAAAAAAATTTAATTTAGTGGGATGACAGCAGACTCTAGAGAAATACCTCAATGTCATCTTTCTTTAGCATTTTCTGTTCTCTTATACTTAATAACAATTTTTTGATAATAAAACATAATGCAGATTCATTGTATTGTATTTCATTCCAAAGAAAATTTGGAAAATACATATAGGGTAAAGAAAAGATATCATGTATAAACTTCCATGCACAGGTTCTCTGTTAATTATTTAGTTGGAGGAATATCCTTCCATGTGTTTCTATAAGTCTGTCTATGCATGTGTGTGTGACTGTGTATGTGTTCATACATAATTTTTATTTTTTATTATTTTAATTGGAAAATAGTATACATACTGGTTCAAATCTCATCATACTGTATGGTGAGAATTTTCCATTGACACTGAATAGACTTTAAAACATTATTTTAATATTCACTATATTCTAACATATGGATATATTGCAATTTATTTCATCAAACTTCCATTAATTCATATTTAGAGTGCTTCTAGTTTCTTCTGTTAAAAATAACAAATGGAATAAATGGCTGCAACAAAAATCTTCTCACATAAGTAATTTTAACTAATTGTTTCCTTGGAATAAGTTTCTGTAAATAAATACGTCTAGGCCTTCTGATATATACTGTCAAAATATCCTCAAGAAATTGTTTTTATCATTTTACATTCCTATCAGCAATATATGAAGGTGCCTATTTTCTGAACCATCTCCAGCAGTGGGTGATTGACATATATGTAAATACAAATTTCTATAGCTACACACTGGTAGTCAAACACATAAACTTAGTATAATTAGTATCTAATTGCCTTTCTTCTAATTACTCCTGAGCTTGAAATAATGCTTTCAAAGCTGTGAATATAATAGGCGCTGTTGATTACCTATACAATTGTGGACCTACACATCCCCCCGCCCCCACAAACACCTTTTCTTGACAATGGAACTCAAATTTTGTTTAGATGTAAGTGAGCAAAGTGCTATAAAGAAAGATGCGACCTGCCCCAGCCTCAGAGATAAATGTTGATTCAAGGTCATTTTACTTGCCTCTCTAACGTGTATTTTATTAATAGGTATATTAAGCAATTTTGGTCAATGAGACATGAAAACAAATGTGCTGGGGTGGACTCCTGATAAAGTTATCCTTGGTCTTAAAAAAGGAATCTAGGAAGGAAATATTGTTTTCTTCAACTTTGGGGAAATGGTTAAGTCAAGAGGTAGTGCTTGGAGTTGCTTCAGTCATTTTGAGACCCTGAAGGGAGCTAGATTGTTTCAAACTATTATGCTGAAAATAATAAGGTAAAAAGTTGGAAACAGCCTGTGTTATTGTGTCAGGAAGCAGCTGAATGAACTAATTCTGGAAACACTGTCTCCAGGTTTTTTGTCATCAGGGATAAATTTATCATTTAAGCCAGTTGAGTCAGGTGGGTTTCCTTTTTCTTTCAGATAAAATCATTTGAACCGATGTACCTACATTGTCTCACTTCAACTTTCATCAACTCTGTGGGAATGTGTAGAGGATGCTGCTGAAGAAACAAAGAACTTAAATGGTTTTCCAATTCATAAAGTAAACAAATGGCACAGCCAAAGCTTGCAACCAACAGAACTGAGGCACTAGATTTTAACCACAAGAATTTACAGTTTTCATTCTGTCCCAAGAATAATTAATGTATTTTCTCAAGTATCTTAGAGAAAAGACACAAAATCCGAAGACACCTCGCTATACCTTAGGAAAGTATGGAAACAGATATACATGTGCACTTAGGACCCCTCTGAGATGGAAACAAGCAGTATAAGAAGAGAAGTGTGCACTCACCCTGTCGACTGCCGGTGTGGATAAAAGTGGGGCTGCAAGGGGGGCTTCGGCAATGCTGCAAGTCCCACAACATCCTAATCAAACTCCTTCTCTGTGTGAAAGCTTCATTGGGATTCTGAATGCACGGCTACAATAACAGGGTGTACGGAAATATTAACAAGCCTTTTATGATGAATTTAGGTCAAGGGCAACACAGTACTTAATAGGTTTGTGCACAAACACCCTGGGGGCAAGCTCCGTCATTTATCCTCGTTGCTGTGCAGCAGCCAATTTGGTTTGGATCTTTTACAGTAACATACAAGCTGGAAGAAAAGTGAACTCCCGGTGAAGCCCAACAAAGGATCCAAACACTGGTCCAACCCTTCAGACTTATTTTCATCCTGAAATCTCAAGGGAAATCCCTTTGATATCCTCCTTATTTGCTGGCTTTAATACACCTTAGCAGTATTTTAACATGGCTATCCCTAAGTTCAATAAATAGTTGGTCTGCAGCTTTCCAGGACTACATACAGAAAAGAGAAATTGCCCTGGAAAACCAAACAACCCATGAATTTCTACCCCTGTTTAGAGGGGCCTCTTTTTATTTTTCTCCTGTTTTCTCCTTTTGTTGATTTTGTTTCTTTCACATCTGATGGCTAGAGAAGCCCAGGCACAATGTGTATGTACACATAATGTAGCTCCTTTAATTCTTCCAATTCAACTTCATGAATGGTTCTGAACATCTACTCTTTCCCGCTACTAGAAACATTGTCTCAGTCGTTTTGAGGATTCCTTGCTTCCATCAGGATGTGTCATGGCTCTAGAGGATTCCAAATGACTGTGACATTGGTAGAGAGAGTCCATCTGGTCCTTGGCCCATGGGACACACAGGTCACCATGGAGATGTCCCAATTACCTTTAGGGCTCTGTGAGGCTTCACAGAAGTCACGTCCCAGTCGAAGGTTCAGGCCCTCCCCACGAAGCCACACCAGCACAGGCACTACAGGCTTTCTCACATGTCCTGGGGGTGGACTTGGAGGCAGGGCCCCTCCGCCAGGGGCCATCCAGGTCTCTGCTCTCAGGCCCTCCTGACCCATGTATCCCCCCACCGGTCCCAGGGCATCATTTTCTATTCCACAACGTAGAGGGTAATGCTTCTTCCTTCTGATTGCCCTCTGATAGTCTCTCCATTCTCCAACCCTCTCTGCTCTACCAAGGCGGTGCCTCTAAGCCATGACTGCACAGGAGAGTCACCTGGATATTTCAATAAAAATGCTGAAGCCAGGTCACAACACCAGAAAGAGTGAAAATCAAAATCTCGAGGGGTAGATTTCAGGTCTGCACTTTTTTGGGTGGTGGTGTTTTTCTGTGTCCTAAGTGAATGTAACCTAAGTTGAAGGTTGAAAACCTCTGTCCTGAAGAATGAGGATTTTGGAGTCCTGCTTTTGATGCTGTCACACCTGTACTCTGAAGGAGGAGAGTAAGAGGGTCAACTATTTAAAATAAGGGACAAAATAAAAGGATGTACCAGCCACAGAAGCAAAACAAAAGGCAAATGTCTCCTAACAATCAGCAGAGCTCACAGTTGGGTTTTGACATACCCACAAGTACACGTCTTATTCTGACCTTCCCTATTCAACATATCAATACACGTCTGGTATCTTTAAATAAAAGTATGCTTGCATGCTAATGCATTTGATATATAGTCTTTTCACTAAAATAGTCTACACGCTATGTGCTTGAAGAATAAGGATAACCAGTAGTTAATTTACCAGCATGCTCTATCAAGGTAGAGAATGTTCTATTTTAGCTTCATTTTATATGTCTCTGTTTGGTGAGAAAGCATCGGGTATTTCCTATTTGAAAGAGGTCTGTACTTCATCAACCTTAGCAGGAAAGTATCTTCCAGAGAACTCATCTAAAATTTCCAACAGCTAATTTTTACTCCTAAGTCTTTACACTGTTGCCTAACCTTGTTTCATTACAACTATTTAATTTAAACCATTAAATCAATAGACGATTATATCTAACTCTTTAACGAAGGCTGCTTGGAGTATTTCAAACATATACTTCCAACTTTTACCCATGTCAATATGAAGAAAATAAAAATCCGTTCAGCAAGGTAATAAAAATCACATGGGATATTTGTTATCTCACTTGTTCCTTTTATTTCTTACCTTCATGGGAAGTTTTTGGCATAAAAATGAATGCTTACCCATTACTGTCAAGTACCTGTCTTACTACTGCATGCTTTTGTCGTAAATCACAAGTATTCTCTTTTAAAGCTGCCTGCATCTTATCAGACTAAACACAGGAGTTGACAAGGAGATAAATGCAAGCCAGAGACCACTAAATCAAGTAGTTTGACCATTCCAAAACTAAAAGGGTATAGAGAAAAGACCCCCCATCTCAATTTCAAGCATTCCTCAGTTTCAAAATTCATAGAAGTGCAAGAGCAGCTCAAGGATCTCTTATAGGAGAGAACATGATTTAGATTCACACACACAAATTCCAAGTCACCCAGTGTCAAAGGACAGTGTTCTAGATTTCACCCTTTCAAAGGTCAAGGGAAACTTTTCTGTAAAAAAGTACAGAGTCTCATCTATAACAAATGCTTATGACATGGAATCCTCAGGTCCCACGTGTAAAATAATTATATTAGATCACATTTTTAAGTTCTAGATAATTATCATCCATGTTGATCGCTCAGAACTTTATTATCCCATGAGATACGATTTTTTCTTTTTTACTTTTTATCTATGAAAAAGCTAAAGCTTCTTTTCTGTTTGATACAGTGCTTTTCCCTGTCAGCATCATGCTCCACATTTACTGTCTCAGGTGTAGTTTTTCTGAAAGGCCTGCCGTTAACGCATAGAATTAGAAAAGGCTGTTTTGGAATTTCGTCTTTGGAACATGTCAAGGACCCACAACTACAGCAGGTTAAACACATAATACTTGTATAAACTCTCCTAAGACTTTGAAGTGAGCTTAATTTGGTAAACACTAGAACGTTTTTGATGGTAACTGAACATTTGAGTTTTCTCATTTGAAGAAGCTGTGTCACCAACACTGAACTCCCTGAGCACAGAGGTCGTTTGCCATGAATCTCGGTGGTCATAATACACTCATAATTGCATATTGGATTAAAAAAAAAAGATGAATGAATGCATGACTCAATTATTCAATAAATAAATGTATCACCAAAGCTGATGTAACTCTGGGCTCACTAATTTTTAATTAAATAGAATTTTTCTCTTTTTTAATTTTTTTATTTTATTTTTTCATAAATTTGTTGGAAATTTTCCAATAAGACTACTGACTTCAAAAAAGTGAGTGTCAGGCTAAATGGCATACTAAAAATGGGGGTAAAGTGATTTTTTTTAAAGATTCTATTTATTTATTTTTAGAGAGCAAGGAAGAGAGGCAGAGAGGGAGAGAAACATCAATGTGTGGTTGCCTCTAATGGCCCCCTACCAGGAACCTGGCCTGCCACCCAGGCATGTGCCCTGACTGGGAATCGAACCGGCGCCCCTTTGGTTCGCAGGCCAGTGCTCAGTCCACGGAGCCACACCAGCCAGGGGAGTAAAATGATCTTGACATACTTGGAAAACCAACTCAACAATGGCAGCAGATGCTGCAATCTTCAGAAAAAAGGAACGTCGATAATAAGAAGTGCTGTGTCAGGAACTCAGGGCAAACAAAGGGTGCCTTCAGGCCTGTCAATTTCTCCCAGTAAATTGTCTTCTGGAAATGAAACATTGAAAAGACACCGCAGCAGACATCTATTATACACCTCATTTATTATACTGGCAAATAACCACTTAGGGGAAGACGTGTTCTTTGCCAGTAAAGAAATGACAGCGATTGGAGGTGGGGAGCTACTCTCTCGTAGAAAATAAAGAGCACATTTGGCCAAACAAGCTTATTTTCAGGGCAGAGTTCTAGCGTACCATGAGAGTGTCCAGTGGAGATCCTTAAATCTGGTCTAGAGGAGAAAAGACCACCAAGATGCTTGTCTCTTAGGTCTCCCCATTCCCATGGATATTTTCCATGATAAAATCCTAACGTCATCCAGGCAATGTATGCTACCATACCTTGGTCAAATCCAATAGCTTCTCTTGGCTTGCAAAACATTCCAAACACTCCATCTGGCAAAAGCACATTTTTCTTACTGCATTTCGCTTATACTTCCATCAAAACGCTTAACACAATGTGCTTAAAATCATAATTATTTTTTGAGATTAACTTCCCCATCACATTGTGAACTGATGCTTTAAAAAAAAAAGTTATTTTAATCAAGAACTCCTCATGTCAAAGGGAACAAAATTCGCTGAGAATGTATTAAGTTTCGGTCACTACGGTATTCATCAGCTGCATTCACCAAATGTTTCTGGTTCCTGACCCTTCTAGGCACAAGGCAGGACTGCATTTCCTTGTCCCCTTGTAGCTAGTTGTGCACCTGTGACTAGTCTAGTCAATGAGTTATGGGTAGGAGGGATATATGAGTGTATCATCCCCTGGGGAGAACATTTAACAGATGACACAAGACCATCCAAGGACCATTTTCCCTGTCTTCATGGCAGCAATGTTCACTATAGTGATTATTTCATCGTCTTGTATCCCAAAGTAATTATGACAAGTTTCAGCATCCCTCCTATTGACCAATGACAGGCATAATGCACGAGCAAGAAATTAAAATCTTGTCATTTTAAGTCACTCATATTTGGGGTCGTTACAGCAGGATATCCTATCCTGGCTGATCTAAGTACTCTGGTAAATATTTTCACATATATAATTTTATTTTTACAAAACCTATAGGTGTAGCATATATAAACAGTATTTTATAAATGAAACTTAGAGAAAAAAATAATGAACCCAAGGTCAAGTGCATTAATTCATTCCTTCATTTAATAAATATTTATTGATCACTGCTCTCTGCCAGGTTATGTTCTAAGTAACCAGGACAGAGCAGTGAATTGAAGGTAAGAGGTCTCTGCTCTCAGAGCTTACATTCTCAAAGGAAGAAAAAAATTTTTAAAGAAATCACACATAAGTAATAAAACTTCAGACAGTGATAAGTAATATCCAGGGAATTAAAATCAGCTAATAAGACAGAAAAATGGGTGGCTAATTGTATTAATCAGAGAAGGCCCCCCTGAGCTGACCACTTTTACACTGATATCTCAATGACAAGAGCCAGCTAGGTAGATGTCAAGAGGAAAAAGCTTCTAAGAAGGAGCAACAGCTCATGCAAAGGTCCTAGGGCAGAATAAGTTTGTGGGACGGGAAAGAAAAAGTCAAAAGTCAGGGTAGCCACCCCATAATGGACAAGGATGGAAATGTACAAGATCAAGTCAAAGTGGCAGAAAGGAGAAAAGCCCTACCGGTTCTTATGTCAAAATAAGGAGTATGAATTTGATTTTCTGTATAATGGGGCACTCCATGAGAGTTTTAAGTGGATTTGTATAATTTCTGCTTTAAAAAGTTTGCTCTAGCTGCCATGTGAGAAGAGAGTTCTAGTGGCAGAAAACTGGGGCAGAAAGTGCAGTGTGGGGACCACTGTGGCAGCAGTCACACAGTCTGGTGATGCAGGACGTGGGCAGAAGTGGATAGGCTCAGGACAGGGGTGGAGAGCAGAGTCAACAAGACTGGTGCATGGTCTAAAAGTGCAGGGGCAAGAAAAGGAATCAAATATAACACCTAGATTTTTGGCTCATAAAAGTGGGAAGATGGTGTTTTTATTTGCTGAGATGGAGAAAACTGGAAGAGGCATAGGTTTGCAGAGACGGGGAAAAAAATCAAGAGTGTTGTGTTATGCGCATTGAACAAAAAATGCCTATGAAATATCTATGCATAGAAGTCAAGTTGACTATGTGATTCAGAAGCTCAGCAGAAAGATTAGAACTGGATAGAAATGTGTTACTGACAAAAGCGCCATTAAAAGTCCTAGGATGGAACAAAGGCATCTAAAAAGACTACGCAGGTGAAGATGAGAATGGGGACATGGCAGAGCTTTATGGCACTCTAACCTAAACTGCTAGGGAGACTGAGCATGCGTGGTCAGTGAGGTAGAAGGGAAATTAGGAGAGATGATGTCTCAAAAGTCAAGAAAAGGAAATGTTTAAAAGGGGAAGGCGTGGCCAGCTCTGCTAAAAGTGCTGAGAGATCACAGAAGATGAGCTTTCAACTTAACAACGTGGAAGTCGTGGGGACCACAATAGGTGTAGTCGCTGCGGTATGGGGGTGTGGAAGCCTTACAAGAGAGGGTTGCGGAGGGTGCAAGGGGAGCAAGTGTCAAGAGGGACAATAACCCCACGCAAGTTAAGAAGTTATACTGTGAACAGAAGCAGGATAATGGGGCAGTAAGTAGGAAGCAACCTGGACTCGAGGAAGATTTCTTTACAGAAAAAGATCTTACTCCCAATTTCACGGCCTATGAAGTTCACAGCCCTCATCAGGATTTCTGAAATTCCTGGGAGGAGGCTGTGGTGAAAGTGATGCATGTGTGTATGTATATATATTGGGGGGGGGAGAGAAAGGGATAGGAATGGTTACATGATAATGGTTACCTCTGCCTCTGAGGTCTCAACGCATCCCACACACATGCATACCATTTCCATTGTCCACACGTTAACCTGTGTTGCACTGTGGGGCAGAGTCTCACCTAGTGCTCACGGTGGGTGACTCTGCTGGAGGTTTAAGGGTCACGAGGAGGACTTGCATTGCATAGTATGTAGCAAAACAAGGAAAAGACCTCACATTAAATATTTCTACCCTACAAAGTCCTTTCAGTTTTCCTCCCTCTGGGCGGTCCCCACTGGCCCTGGGTCCTCCACAGCACCCAGCCTTTGGCTCTGAATTGTTCCTCCCTCCTTTCTCATTTCCCTCTCTCATGTTCCCACTTTTCTGTTCCCTCTCAGACAAAATATACACCCACAAACAAAACAAAAAGTGTGTGTGTGTGTGTGCATATGGACACACAGGTGTTTTCCTGCAGAGCTGCGTGGCCTTCCTGGAGGCGGCGAGAGGAGCGCATGGGTAACCACTGATATCCACACCCCTGCCTTTTCCTCCAAACAACGCAGTTTCCTTTCTAAAAGCAATTCTGGAGCTAGTTCTTAAATAATTCACGTTCCATCGGGTCCTATACATACATCACCAGACAGAGCCGCTGTCCTTATTAGTTAGGTGTTCACAAGCACCAGTGCCTTGCCTGCCTCCCTCAGCGAAAACACAAAAGCGGAGGTGGCACTCTGATGTAATTTCAACAGGGCCTTTCCTCCCAGCAGGGCATTAATTAAGGGTTATTGAGTTGCATGATACCGTGCTGCTGTGTTGGGGGGATATTCACTGGTTCCTGCAAGTCTTAGGGTTAAAATAAGTCGAGACACTCATTTACTATTAAGTACAGAGAAATAGTCATCTAGAACATCACAGAGTTTTAGACTGTGTTTGTTTAGAGGTCCAAAAGATTTTTGTCCCCATAAAATGTTGAGATCTCAGCATGCTATGTGTATATACTCTCTTTTTTTTCCTCTAGGAAATTTAGTTACATTATGTAAAAGATAGGTAAATGAGATTTGGCCTTTGTGGCGGTCAGAAACCACCATCCATCTGAGATCAGCAGCCCCTTAGTTACAGAATAATAAACACACAACAATCCAAGGCAAAAGCAACTGGACACACAACACTGCTTCCCTGACTCACGCAACTCTTCGCTCTTTTCAGAAAGTCGCTCAGAATAAAATACATTAAGAAAAGAGTGGCATTCTATTCTGAGTGATGAATTCAGTTTTTATATGCCAGTTATCAGGATAAAGAGAAAGACACAGGAGTCAGGAAAAGGTGCAATATGACTAAAATCTTATAGGTTTCAGATTGCTCATTTAATGAGACTGAACAGAGAAGGAACACTCAGAATCTTCTACCACCCTTAACCAATTTACTGTTCATGACTCCACACACGTGACTGGAAGTCTAATGGAACCTAAAACAAATGCCCCACAAAGTCAGCATTAACACACACAAAGGCACCAACCACAGTCCCTTGAGCTCCAGTTCAGTGCTGACAGCCCGCTGATATAGGGAGAAGAGGGAAGAAACTGACTATTAGCAAACCAATCAAAAGTCTTGAGTAGCTAGCAGGTGCCCAGTCCCTGCCCATGGGGTACACCTGCTTTCCATTTAAATTTAACTCTTGTCTTTTCCAATAGGGGGACAGAGTACATTTTCTTATACACAAAAACATTTCATCACGGTGGAAGGAAATAGCTCGAGACAATTTAGAACTGATGCTTCTAAGTCCCTAAATGTTACTATAGGCAAATGGGACTTCAGTTTCAAACCATATACCCATGCACGCATGATCACACACACAGGCAGAAATACTAAGAGTGGAATTAAATTATGCAGATGAAACTTCTTTATTGCTTCTTTCTCAAAAGGTGAAAGTAAAATAATGCAAGAGAAGGAGTACTTAGGCAAAAAATAGTACTTAGTGCACTTGAAGCTAAATAGAATAACACAGCTATGATGCAGAAAAAGGTTGAATCAGCTTCTTAATGCTCACCTGTACAAGAGAAGTCATCCACACGGATGTATCCTGGGACACAGTCACAGCGATATAAGCCAGGCAGGTTGACACACACAGTATTGGCATGGCAGTAATGCATCTTAGCTGCACACTCATCAATATCTGAAAGGGGGATAAAAACAGCAATGTCATGGTTAGTCGAACGATTAAACTGGAGGGTAATCATCTTCCAAGGAAGTTAGAAAATGCAAATGCCCATTGAAGCCAAGAGAAAAAGCAAGATGCGTCAAATGCAAAAGCTTAAGTGCATGTTCAGCTGGTGTGTTAGATCCAACCTTGAACAGTGCTTCAAGAAAGATGCATGGTGCGACACAGCACTTAAAAGCCCTAGAAATATAAGGACTAAATGTGTTATTATTAATCTCTCGCCATGGAGGGAGCTGGATTTAATGTCCAAAATCAAATAGTTCTCTGTCCAGTGAGTTGATACTAATTAATATTTATCAGGTAGCCATTGTACATGGTATAGCTGTTATCAGCAAGATCAAGGGAATCCATCCCCTCTCTGCTTGTGTGAGTTACTGAGACGGGCTTTAATCCATCTGCTGCAAAATGACGGTGCAGCCGGCTTCTTCGGCGTCTTCCATGCTGTACTGTGAATACAGATAGCAGCTGTTGTCTGATGCAAATGAATGTCTTTCATCTCTTGACCTGGAGATCCCATCCCATGTGATAGAATAATGGGCTGATTCAACAAAAACATCTTTTTCTCTTTAGAATAGAGGTCAGAACATCACATGCTTTCTCATAAAAGTTCATCATAAAACGACTTTACATTCCTTTTACTTGGACTGCTTATGTGCAACAGCGAGGGTGAGGGAAAGACAGAAACTCGGCATGGGGATCCAAGATAACAAATGTGAATTCCAGCTCTGGTTCTGCTACTGACTAGCCTGTGGCTGCATCTCACCATTCTGAGGCCCAGAATCCTCAGCAGCTTGGCGTAAGGGTCAGTTAGGAACCTGCTGCTTTATGCCTCTATATGCATTTTCTAATTTAATCCACACAGCACTCCATTAGTGAGGTATGGTACGAGCCTCATTTTAAAGTCTAGAAAATTGAGGCTCAGGGAAGTTAAAGATTTCTTACTAAGTCATCTCGATAGAATGCGCTATAGCCAAGGTTTGAAATCAGAAGACAATCTCTTATTTACTAGGATTTACTTCATGAAAGGCCTGATTATCATCAGTCAAATAGTTAACTGTAAACACTACCATTGAAACACTGATACCCTTCCTTCATGTACAGAAACCAAGAATAAGAACAGCTATCTTGAGTCACTAGAAACCTCACTTATCAATTTAAGAGTAAAAGTAGATATTCTTTTCAGTGTGAACAATATATCAGCCTATAAATAAAAGTTATTGTGGGGTAATTGAGTTCTTGGAGACTCAGCAAGACTTCCTAACTAACTGTGATACAGAAACAAAACAGCAGGAATTAGTGGAATAATTCATGCAATTAACAAAGTGTTCCACCTGCACAATGCCATGTACATGCAAAAGTGACCCAAGATAATGCAAAACAAACACAAATGGAGAACAGGAATATAAATACTATATCGGATCACATCAAGCAAGGGCGTGGAGGGAGCTCTCCCAGAAATTTCAGATGGGACAGTAACTGCACAGGAGAACAAGATGGAATTCAGATCTTTCTGGCAGTCATACATTAGAATTCTGTAACAAGTTGGCTCCTGGCGTTCCTTAAGCACTTTGCATCACAGAAAAGCGGATATGAAAGTCAGGACGAAAAGTGCTTCAGGGAAGGAGTAAAGATCACTTTTGTTACCTGCTGCTGTGAAGTTGCGTAACAGAAAGACAGAGCGAACCACTGGCTCTGGGAAGAAGTTCATTGCTGTCCTTGACCTAGTAAGAGGAGCTTTGGGGAAGGAATGGGGCAAAGCTTGACTGGAGCCAATTAAAGAAAGAACGGAATGTGAGGGTGTTAGAGACAGAAAACCAAGGCAAACCCATTGAGATATTTCCCCATAATGAAAAATGGGCAGTAGCAGTAGGGAGACTAGGTGACGAGAGAGACTTGTTCAAACGTGGAAAATGTCACAGCATGTCCCTATGCTGTTTGAAATGATTCAGGACCAGTGACCAAAAAAAAAAAAAAGGTGACATAGAAGGGAGAGCAGATCGCTGCAGGAGCAAAGTCCTGCATAAACGCCAAGAGAAGTTGATCCCCAGGCACAAATGGAGTAAGTCATCTTTACAACAAAAATGAAGCCAAGAAATAAAGGAAGAGCAGGGGACAGGTTGGCATATTTAGTGGTGGGAAGTGAAGTAGTTCTCTTTCATTTGTTTTCATTTTCTCAATGAAATGAGAAGAGCGGGTAACACCTAAGAAAGAAGAGAGGGAGGAGGTATTGGCTGTTTAAGGAGAAGGGAGAAGGTATAAAAGAGTAATTCTGGGGAGAGGAAAGGAGAATTTACCAAGCGGTGTAGGAGAAGCCCCTTGTGATCTGTGGTCATAAATGTTATCTGAGAGCAGGCAGCATGGCCATGCGTTTTTCTCCGGTCTCATTCAGATATTTGGGGCAAGTGCAGGGTAACTGAAAAGTTACAGCCAGAGATGAGTTTTAGGCAAATACAGTAGGTAAAAAGTGATACAAGGGAATTGAGTATGTAAGAAAAGAGGTGATGATAAGAAGGTGCCAAGGAACCTCACAATATTAAGGAGAGAGGTGAGAACATAGGGAGGAGGCAAACGGCTGAAGTGGACTAGACCTGATTCTGGACACTGTGCTGAGCTGCTGTGCCCTCCCCTCTGAACGAAAGACCTTAGTCTCCCAGCGATGGGGGTTCTGCCTGCTAATGACCTTCCGCTGTTAGCATTCCGGAAAACTTGTCCTTGCTTGAAGTGCGTGGAAGAAAAAAGGGGCCACATACTAACCTGACAAGCTCAGGGGAGGTCTGCATGGTGGCCTTGCAAACTCAGAGACTGAAAGTAACCACATAGGATGGTCTACAATGAAAACATTAACTAAAAGCAGTTTGTGGCAGGTAGCCATGTCCTAGGCTAAGATCTTCCCTGACATACCTAAGTTAATCTTTAATTAAGCCTACTGCCTTTTTGCAATGACAATGACATAAATTTGGAATGTCAAAGTAATTTTCTTTTTCTGGACCCCTCAAAGCACACGTACTGCACCAGAACACCAAAGCAGAGACCACAAATCCCCTCGTTGTTATTATCATGTTAATTATTTACTATTAACTGTGCTGTACCCACCAATGTAAAAGAAGTATGTGTGTATCATTTTATTTTTTATCCAATCCCAAAGTTTTCCCCACTTTGCATTCTCCCCCCTCCCTAATCTATCGCCAATGGATTTCATGGACCCCGCCTCTTTTGATGGTAACGTATGCAGCGGGGCGCAGAACTGCAATTCTCTGGGGCATTTTCTCCACCCGCTGAGGCTCTGCTTCCCAGCAGTTGTCATCATTTTGGCTCAAATAAACTCACAAAAAATTCTCCACGGGTTTGAATTTTTCTTACATTGACAGAAGATAGCTCACCACCAGTCACTCTCCCATCCTGAGGGCACCATACAATAAGGATGGTTCTCCTTTATCTCAACACAGGATAATTCTAAAGGACTATCCTAGGTTCAGAGGACTCAGTGGGATAGAGCTAACGCACCCCTTTACCTGTCCTGTCTCTTCCCCTGTCCCCTCAGGTGTCTATCCCTGTAACACTCATTGATAAACTTTGTATGTCACTCTCTGTCTCAGAGGGTACTTGCTGAGGGACCCAAATTTCAGCAGGAACCCTGATGGAGGCAAGGAATTATTACAGTGAAGGTACTAGAGCTCATGAGCTGGAAAACTAGGAAATACAGCCACACGGTAGTATGCTTGACATCAAGACTACGGAGGTGATTTAGTTACTGTTGATTACAAGGTTTTCGAATGAGTACAGGAGAGTGAAGAATGCGTCATTGTGAGAGACAGGGAACACCACGAGAAGCCAGGTATTGAAGGGGACTATTGGCATTAGTGTTATTCATCAAACACCAGTTTTCCCCCTTTTGAGTACATAACCTAACAGTATGAGCCCCGCCTTTTCAAAGTGAAGCCTGGCTATATGACCTAGCATGAACACCAACTAGCCCTCTACTAAGCCCCAAGCAAGAGGGATGAACACAATGCTATCAGGGACCTCACAGCCTGGCAAACCATTGAGCAAAACCTGCTAAGTTCTATCAAGAATGTAAGAGCTTTCAAGAGGCAGACATGACCTACTCTTCTTAGAGGGTCAGAAAAGGATTCTCTGTGGAAATGAAACAAGTAAAAGGGAGAGAAATAACACAGCAGACAGAAAAGAATGTCTGGGAAGAATTAGTTAAAGGAAAGGAGTTTTACCTTTTTAAAAAAAACAAAAGATAAGCTCAAGCCAGGTCCCGCTGGGCCCGGTAGTCCATGTAAAGGAGTCTGGACTTTCATCCAATTTCTGTTTTGAAAATATAACTCGGTTGTAGTGAAGAGAATGGAAGGGAGCAGGGCAAGCTGAAGGCTAAATCACGTTGGTATTTTACTCACAGCGATACAGCCACACTAGCTCCGTTTCGTTCTGCTGGGATGCCCGGACATTCTTTAACATGAGATACTAGTTAGGACTTGCCTTAGAGCAGGGGTGTCCAACCTTTTGGTGTCTCTGCACCACACTGGAAAAAGAAGAGTTTGTCTTGGGCCACACATTAAATACACTGTGACACATAATCAAATTAAAAAAAAAAAAACAAAAAAAACCCACCTCACAATGTTTTAAGTAAATTTACGATTTTGTGTTGGGCCACATTCACAGGCATCCTGGGCTGCATGCCGCCCGCAGGCAGCAGGTTGGACACCTCTGCCTTAGAGGCAATTTGGCCTCCAGCCCATGGGCCTCAGCTGCCAACTGCAATGAATACTTCCCAGTCATGGGCCTCTGTCTGCTCCTCCCAAAGGGAAGCCCTGCCTCAGCTCCCTAAGGCCACTGGGTAACTGCTGAGAAATGTGTGCCCCATCTAGATCTAAAGGAGTCATTTGGCTATAACAAGCTTACTTGAATTCCAACAGCCAAGCCATTTCCTTGTTTCACAGGATTCTAAGGCTTTGAATAAAAATATTTTCAGAAACTGGACAAGAGGGTGGTTAGAAAACCCCACTGAGAACTTCTCACATAGGTTTATCCAACTCTTGCTCTCCACAGGTAACCCTGGCCACTCCCTTCCCCTGCTGTCATCCCTCCCCCCCGCCACCACAGCTGGCCACACATCCCTGCCGCCCTGTTGATGGGCCTTTGAGTAGGTTTATCTTCAGTTCACACCACTGATAATTTCAGCTCTTGCATATCTGATCATTTCCTGAAAAAGACAGCACCAAAATAAAGCTCAGAATTTGATAAATGTGCCAGAAAATTAAACTGTCACAATGTTATCTTTGTTGCTTATCTCCCATCATGCAACCATCAGATATAAAAACTACTTTCTGGTATAAATGAGGAAGAGAAGGAGAGAAAGAAAGTAGAGCCATTCAGCTGGGACCCTGGAGACAACAGGGCGGAAGAAAGGAAGAAACTGACAACCTCCCCAGCTCTGGGTGGGGATGAGGATGGCGGACGAAGTGGTAACATTTGCCAAAAGAAAGATTGCTCTCTATCCTCAAAAGGCACGTCCCTGCAGACAGTTTGAACAGGACTCAAGAGTGCTTCAAAAGCAAAACTGATTATAGAGAGAATCAAAACAGAATTAACATCTTCAGAGAGGTGGGATATCCTGAGAAAACAATCTTGAGAAATAGCAAGCAACCACGACTTTTAAAAGGAGCTTAGGACAAATGCTGCTTTTTGTTTACAGATAAAAGAGCCTGAAAGGTAATGAATAATTACCAAAAAAAACAAAAACAAAAAAAAACAGAATTCCCTAATGAAAGAATAAACCAATGCTCAGAGAGGGAAAAACTGAGTTGGTTCAAAGCAATGAAGATTTTATAACCACAGCCCTCCGAAGCCGCCCGACCTTTGCCTAGATGCTAATGGTACTCTGCCTGCTGTCAACCTCTGTCCCCCCGCCCTCAGACAATGGTCTCTGCCAGTGTGATATTCACCCACAAGCGAAGAGGCAAGAATTGGCTAAGCCCTTGGCTGAACATCCAGGTGGAAATGGAACACACTCAAGTCCAGGTTCAACATAAAAGTCTGAATCAGTGGAGGATCCTTTTTTAAGAACTACAATTTATATGACATCTACTGGAAGGATGAACAGATTTTTTAAAAACCCACATCATTAGGCACAGAGTGATACCAGGATGCATGAAGCTAATAGTATGTATCCTAATAGACTGAAACTAGGAACAGCCCCAGGCACCTGGTGAATACTCAATAAATAGCTGTCATTTCTATATATCAGACACTATGCTAGGTAGTGTGTCTCATCCCTCCCTTTATTCTTCTTGACTACTGAGGGAGGGAGGTACCCCCACGTCATGATGAGCAAACCGAAGCTCACAGATTATTCGGTCAGTTGCCCAAGGCTTGAAGGCAGTAAACATGACAGCCCAGATTTGAATCAGCAGAGTCCATCCTTAACGTTGGCACTGTTGTCGCTGAGCCAGTTCCGGTCCTCCATGGTGTTTCAGTCCTATGACTTTTTAAATACATCTGACGCCGCTACAAAGTATATGGAAGTAAGTGGCTCTCCAAACTCTATGTCCATGTGCAATGCTGTTCATAACATTCACTCCGGTCTAACACTCTCTGTGCAGCCCTGCTTCCCTGGCTCTTTTCAATCATTGCTAATGTTTTCACACTTTCAGGTCCAGTGACCCCGCTCCCCCGAAGAGGCAGCAGCATTCTGCTCCCCGCTGGAACCCACAACTTGATACAGTCTCTACCATGGTTGCTTAAGACTATCAAGTACCTACTACAGGATTAGAAACTAGAGACAAAAAGGCCTGGGTTTTTTGTGTTTTTTTTTAATTAGATTTTGTTAGAAAAACTCCTATTAAACCCCACCACAGCATATATCAGCTCAAGTATAATGGGGCTAAAATTGCGATTCATTCATATAGATTGCTTGTCACCATTGAAATATTAGATCTCATCTTCTTGTGGTCTTTCGAGGTAATAAAAATACAAGATTTATGTCCCTCCCCAGGATGGTGAAGAAGTTTGTTTTGTTTTAAAAATGTATATTTATGGACTTTAAAATGAAACTTGATGTGGCATAATGGTTCCTCACATATCACCAGCCTCCATCTGCATAAGAGAATTCATAGCTCACACAGACCAGAATTTGGTCTCATCATCATTAAATTAGAGAGCAGGGTCTGGCTGCACGGAGCGAAGCAAATGCAAAGAAGTCTCTTAATAAAATGGCACGACCAACTCGGGCTAATTCATAAGAATTGCCTAGAAAAAGGCAACCCAGGGTGGACAGGACCAGGAAGTGGGGGAGGGGAGGTGGGGGAGACATGAACATTTAAAAAGAAACAAAGTAGAGAAAGAAATCCAGTATTTATTGAGACTGTGCTCTGTCCCAAGCACTGTGTGCATCTCATCTCTTCATTCCCCACCGCCCCAAGCCCTGGCCTCAGAAACTATAAGCAGAGTACCTAGAATTTCCACCCAGGCCCCTGTGACCCCAAGCGCATGTGTTCCACTCTGACCCTTGGACCCAGAGCACCAGGTTGACGGTCAAGGAGCAAGTTTTATTCCTACTTTTTCAATAGGATAACTGTAGCACTAAGCAATCACTTCTCGTCTCAAGACCTCAGTTTCCCCATCTGTAAAATGAGGGAGTGGAACCAGCGAGCATTTAAATAACCTCCAGGCTCTGAAGTACGTGCCACATTTAAGTCTTTCTGTCCACTCGTCGTAAAGTCTGCCTCTGAAGGGGTTTCTGTTTGGAACCACACTGTCTCCTTTCGTTTTAAGGAGCTTGAAGATGATCCAAATGCTTTTCCCAAGACCCGAATCCTGGAAAATACTGTCAGAATAATCTGAGACCTCACCCTGTTTCTTGATACCTGTGTCAGCTGAGTTGGTATCTACCCTGAAAATGAAGAGCAGCTATAACTAGCAAACAGATATTCACACAAAACCAATGGCAAGTTCTCCATGAAGTAGTAAGATAAATTGCAGAGCAATTATATCAGATTTCAATCTCCTGACTGCAGAAATCATGACTTATAAAACCTTGGTGACCTGGACAGCAGTCTTTCATATTAGAACTATCAATATTTTCCATCTGTGCCATATAGAATATTTTTTAAAGTCAGGGCCCCTATGACTTCTGATCAGCACTTATAAAAACCCAGTGAAACAGACAAGGTGTAGATTACAGCACCCTTTTTAAGGTGAAGAAATAGAGGCCAGAGAAGACAGAACAGAGGCCCAAATGTGCACAGTAATAACTGAGTTAGTAACGGAATCACGGTCTTCTAGCTCTGGCGTTCATGCTTTATCCAATATTCCATGCTTCTCTACACCTATTACTTTCTTCCTAAAGCAAAGAGGGAAAAATCAAATGCTTATAGAATCTAGAAATATAAACCAAGTGCCTATAGAAGCTAGGTACAAGGTACATACGCAAAATATGTCCCTTCCACAAATAATGTGTCTCTATTTTTCTTAAAACATATCCCTCTCCCTCTTCCCCTTCCTCTACCTCCCTTCCTGTTTCTCCCTAACCCCCTCCTTCTAAGAACAAAGAAATGGTTCTCTTGAATAAGGGAAAAAACACAGTGCAAGGTCGATGATACACTGAAAGTGACAAGAAGTCCCAGAGGCAGAAAGACAATAGAAGGAGTTAGAACAGTAGAAAACTAGAGCTCCAGTTGAATAATACCATAAAGGAACAATAAAATATATCACTTACTGTAGAACACTATGTGCTAAACACAGTTTTAAGTTTTTACATAGATTAACTCATGTAATACTCATAAGAACTCTGTGAGGTGCATATTACATAAAATCAACTTAAATTTACAGGTGAGAAATTAGAGATTTAGAAATGTAAATTGCCCAAGGTCACATGGCCAGCAGGTGCCCCTGAAGGGTCGGGACATGAATTCGGACAGCATGGCTCCAGATCCTATACCCTTCACCCTTTACTATTTCCTCCCAGGGATTGTGAGCTACATCTTTGATCTTTCCAGAGACACTGCATTAATTTTAACTTTTTAAAAATATTGGCTCTATTTTTGTCAAACATTATGAATCAAGCAAAATCTACCTGCCTATCAGATTCAACCCATGGATGTCTGTTCCTTAGAGCACGTCATCACAATGAGCTTTAATGGGCAGAGAGAGTGAGTGAGAGGGAGTGAGTGAGGGGCGAGGGAGAGAGAGAGAGAGAAAGAATGGGAAGGAGAGGGGAGGGAAGGAAGGCAAGAGAATGGAAAGGCCAAGAAAGGAAGAAAAGTGAGGCAAAGCAAAAAGCTGACAACAAAATAGAAGAAAAGAGGGGGAAATGCTGTGACAACCTAGGGAGGCACCTACATAATTTCTATGGACTACATTGTGTACCTCTCACCCCAGATTCCTATATTAAAGCCCTAACGTCCAATGTGATGCTGTTTGGAGATGGGTCCTTGGATGACGTCATGAGAGCGGTGCCTTCATGATACGATTTCAGGTCTTATGAGAAGAGACACCACAGAGCCCGCTCTTGCCCCTCTCTGCCATGTGAGGATGCCGAGGAGAAGGCAACAGTGCGCAAGCCAGGAAGAGAGTTTTCGCCAGATCCTGGCCATGCTGGCAGCCCTGACCTCGGACTCCAGGCCTCTGGAACGGTGAGCAAATAAAATTCCACTGTTTAAGCCAAGCTATCTATGGTATTTTGTTATGGCATCCCAATGACTAATAGAGGGTGCGGCAAATGTAGGTTTGCAGATGTCCATGTGGAAAATAATACAATAATTAATAAATAATAATACAAGAATACACTGTGTGTTTCATGTACTAGCAACTACTTTTGCCCCCACCTGGTAAAATAAATTTCAATTATTATACCTTTAAATTTCTCAGTTGCCTAGTAAAATGGATATTTACAGCATCTTCTGAGATGTGTGTCAAACAAACATGCTGCCTGCCAGATCAAATATTTGCAGACTGAAAATTCAAATAACCCTTTGGCCATGCCATGCATGGTAAAGAAGTCTTTTAACACAAGGTTAAAGACACCATAAGGTAGAGGTTAGGTTGCTGGATTTATGACATTTAAAAAATATTTTCCATATATAACTATATCAGATATTTGGAAGTTCATGCTAAGATGTTTCCCCCTTCCCATGGGGCTCAATTTCAGAGTCAAATACTACTGTCATTAAGTAACACATCTCTTTCTGCCATTGAGAATCTCAGCACGCCAATTTCTAGCTGACATACAAAAGGCATCATAAGACCGCACTCCACGACTTTCTTCCCAGACAGCCATTTCTGACCTTGGAGAGTGTCCATAAACCAATCCTGTGTGTCCACAAGGAAAGAAGCACGCTCAGTGCGAGGTGGTTCCAGCGGCTTCGGCCTCAGACTGTGCCCCCACCTCTCCGAATCCACCAGTGTCTGAACTCCACTGCAGCCTATAGTGCCAACAAAACCACTGAGTGCCCGCACAAAGATAAAAAAGGTTCCCTCGTGAGTTGTGACTGAGTTAGACTAATCAAAGAACATGCTGGAAGCATAGAAGTTGCCATGGCCTCTTGTCTGCCCTACAACCGGGAAAGGAAATTCAAGACCTACTGAGAGGCTGCCAGGTTCCACAGGCCGTGAAGATTCCCAGTTCGTGGAAGCAGTCCCTACCCTCTGACTTTCATGCTCAGTGTAAAAGCCAGGCCATGCCGAACCTGTAGCAGAGAGGCAACCACACGAACATGAAACTCGTTAGCGTAGGCCACGTTCCACAGAGATTTTAGAGGCTAATTCCCACAAAGGGGATTAGACAAAGAGTCACAGAGAAGATTTTTGTTTTGAGTCTTCAAAAGGCAAGCAAGACACCTTCATGAAAAGCTGATGGCCTTTGCTTGTTCCTTTGATTGAACTGGACAGTTATTCTTCCCCCTCCCAGGTTTCTTAAGATATAACTGGTGTATAATACTGTGTCGTTTAAAATGTACAATGTGTTAGTTTTGATACACCTATTGGAGGGGGACCCCAAAAACAGAATTTATTTATAAAGAATTGTGTACTTATTCTTACATGTTTAAATTTTAGTCATCTTCAAAGTACTCTCTATTTGATGCAATACATCTATAGAAACATTTTTTCCACTGGTCAAGACAGTTTTTGAACTCATCGATTTTGATGCCTTTTAAAGCTTCTGCAGTTTTTTGTTTCACCTCTTTCATATCAGCAAAACGTTTCCCTCTGAGAACTTTTTTCACCTGGGCAAACAAAACACAGTTGCTAGGGGCAAGATCAGGTGAATAGGGAGGGTGGGGCATGGGGTTTATGCCATTTTTGGTCAAAACCTGCTGAACACTCAGTGAGGTGCGAGCAGGTGCACTTGTAAATCACCCATCATGAAATGGGCAAAAGCGTTTCAAGACTTTTCAAAAAAATTCCCTGAAGCTGAATGCAGCCTCTCACAACAACACCAGCTGGTACTCTGATACACAGGGGTTCCTAGAACACTTACCTAGTGGGAGGTGCCTGTACTACAAGGGGCCCACCCTCCAGCAGATAATTCCAGGTTTTTTTTTGGGGGGGGGTCCTCCCTTGTATATTATAAAATGATTACCACATTATCCTTACCTAATACCTCCATCACATTACATAACTACCATTTCTTTTTTTGTGGCAATAAGATTTAAGATCTACTCTCTTCGCCACTTTCAAATATGTAATAGAGTACTGGTAACTATAATCACCATGCTGCATATCAGATCCCCAGAACTTATTCATCTTATACCTAAAAGTTTGTACTCTTCGGCCATCAGTAGATGAATGGATAAAGATGTGGAGTGTGTGTTGTGTGCATATACGTGTGTATGTGCGTGTATGTGTGTGTGTACAATGGAATATTTTTCAACCCTAAGAAAGGAAAAAATCCTACCTTTTGTGACAACATGATGGACCCAAGGGCATTATGCAAAGTGAAATAAGCCAGACGGAGAAAAACAAATACCATGGGATACCACTTACATGGAGAATCTGAAAAACAAATGCGCAGGTTGGTGGACTGAGGGGCGGGGAGAATAGGGAAATAGTGGGCGTCTAACCTTTTGCTTTACAAAGACAAAGGAAGCCGGCCGAGAGTGGATCGGGCAGGGGAATGCGATGCTCGCAGCAAAGCCATCTATGTCGCTTATCAGTTGCAAGTATTAATTATAATCATAGGTAGCATTTACTGATCATGACTATGTGCCAAGTTTTAAGCACTCTGCATGTATTAATTCATTATATCCTCATACAAGTAAGTATATATTGACATTTTTATTTTATGGATCCACAAGTGGTTAACCAGCTGGAAGGTGACCTCAGGGAATATGAATCTGGTATCTAGTCTACTCTGTCTCTCTACAAGGCCTCTTACTTCCCCCTTCTCAATAAGAATGTCCACATTCCTTAGTTAATTAAATAGCAATTTCCTGCAGTCATGTGGTCAAATTATTCATTCACCACTCTCTCCACACAGACAAAACAATGTGTATAGGCTTTAGTATTTTAAAAATAAATGACTTATTGCTGGAAGCTTAGGTCTGACTCACTATAGTATCAAATTAACCAGTAATTAAATACCAGACTCCAAAATACAGAAATGGGGGTCTGTGGACCTATGGGCGGGCACTGAATGAACACAGCCCAGGTTCAATAAAACTGGTCTCGCCTTCCAGCGCCTGTACAGAGAATGATGATCAGCCAAATGTACCCAGGAAATGAGCTCCTTCTTTGTGTTTCCTCACCTGGAGAGGTCCTTTTTTAGATAAAACAATTGAAATGAAATCAACATTATTTTCAATTTTAGATTCTTACACATCTGACCGAATCCATGTATGCTAATATAAAAACCAAAATCACAGAGTGTTTAAACTGGTCCTTAAAATTCACCAAGTCCAGATTCCTATGCACTGGGGTTGTTGAGAAACCCACACACACAAAAAAATGATAGATGGGGAGAAAAGTCGGGGGAAAAAATCACAGAATAATGAGCAACCCATTTTACTCTGAAAACAGTCTAACGGTGGAGTAGAAAACACCATTCTATTGGGGAAATTGGAAGAAAATCTGGTTCCAGACAACCCACTGGGTTTTTAAACCATTTTTAAACAGAAGAACCCTTTAAAGACTAAGAATAGCTAACATTTGGATAGCAGTTACTAAAGACCAGGTACTGCCCTGCATATATTCCGATTTAATCCTCAAAAACCCCTTGGAAATAGGTACTGGTTTTTAACGCCCCAAGTCTACAAATAAGGAAACGGGGCGCGGAGGCTAAGCAGCTCGCCCAGCGTCACACACCCAGCGAGGGAGAGCTAGCACTCAACTCCAGGCTCCAAGGTGGGGCTTTAGCCAGCACACCACACACTCTCAGCCAGAGTGGTCTCACCGCAGGTGGGTAGCCACTGGCTCTTACAGGAGCAAACAATGTCAGAGATTATTCAAAGTTTGTGATTCTCCACAGGACCACAGTACATGAACAGACAGACATACAGTGTATCTGTGGTGTTAAGATTTCACGGGAGAGTGATAAGAGATCTGAAAGATATCTTAGGGGGGTGATAATGAAACATTGCTCTATCCTGAGCTACCTCTGTTCGGAGTAACATCTAACTTGGAAGCCCAGTACATAAAATAGAATTAAGTAGCGGCTATGGCAACACAGAGGCCTGGGTGCGTGGTTGAAATGCAGCAGAAAAGGAACAATCCACATTTAACTACTGTGAATAACACTGTAATGAACAATGGTATATGTATAAGTACCTGTTCAAGCCCCTGCTTTCGATTCCTTTAGGTATCAATAACTAAGATTGGGAGCCACCTGATAACTCTCTGTTGAAATTCTTTTTCTTTTTAATCCTTGCCTGACCACATGTCTATTGATTTTAGAGAGGAGGAAGGCAGGGAGAGAGAGAGAGAAAGAGAAACATCGATGTGAGAGAGAAACATTGATTGCCTCTCACATGCTCCCTGACTGGGAATCAAACTGCGACCTAGGCACGTGCTCTGACCGGGAATTGAACCCACAACCTTTTGACGAATGGGATGATGCTCCAAACAACTGTGCCATACTGGCCAGGGCTAGGCCTAGATTTCTGAGGAACCACCAAACTGTTTTCTAATTCTGCTGCACCATAATTTGGAGGTTCCCAGGGGCTGGGAGGAGGTAGGAAAGGGCACTGATGCTTAATGGTTACAGGGTTTCTGTGGGGTGATGAAAAAGTTTTGGAAATAGTGGTGATGGCTGCACAACATCATGAACGGAACTAATGCCACTGGATTGTATACTTACAAATGGCTACAATGGCAAATTTTATGTTTTATGTTCAAATTTTATGTTACAGATGTTCTACTAATAATTATAAAATAATGCAATATATAAAAAATCAGTATTTGTACATTTTAAGTCAGTGAATTGTATGGTACATAAATTATATCTCGATAAAGCTCTTTACAAACAAAAACAAAACAAAAGCAAAAACTAGTGCAGGGAGAAATAATCCCAAGCCTGCATTCTCTTTTCTAAGGGGAAAAGAAAACAGATATGCCTGTGAAAAGCTGAATGCCGCATAGCTAGAAAATGTGACAGATCTGAGCCCAGATCCCAGCTTGCTACGGATCAGTGTACTCTGTGAAAGTTACCTGATGCATCTGAACTTGCACTTGGGTTTCCACACCTGAGGAACCAGGGCTGTGGGACTCAGTGAGACAGCGTGCATTACACACGTGCACCTCGCACACGGTCTCAGGCCTCAATAAATGCCTCGACAGGTTTTTTCTCGCATTTTTGGGTCAAAGGCAGCCCTTCTTGACAGGTCTCACTCACCTCTCTACGCAGCCTTGGGGACCCTTGACTTGCTCCTTCACAAAATGAGAAGAGGAAGCCATTTCCTCCCCTCCCCCCCTGTCTGCCAGTGACAGCAGGGCTGCCACCACCTGCTCAGGCACACGGGCTTCTTTCTGCACCGCCTGAGACCAGCTGCGATTCCTTGGACCACATGATGGCATGACAGTCGGTCTGTCTGGGGAATGTGTAGACGTGTGCGTGTGTGTTCTGTAATATCTTTGTGCAAGAAATTGTGAAAGAAATTAAAACACCAAAATTTTACAACTCAGAATTTATCCCTTTTGAGTGGAAACCTTCTTGGAGGAGTGGCAAAATAAAAGAGAAGAGTCTTGAATAAATAAGAAACTAAAAATAAAGATGAGAGGAACTGATCTTCCTACTTTAGGTAAATGAAGCTAATCTTGGAAAAATAAATTTAAAATACTCATGATATCATCATCATCATCACCACATATCCTGGAGACTGAAAGAAATGCTAAAATCCTTTCTTTTACATACATATTGAGGTCTAATTCAGAGACATACCTAGGAGTGGGAAACAAATTTAAAAATTTCTAAATATACTGCCTCAGGGGCTGGGGATGAAGATGATGAAGAGGGTAAAGGGCTCCAACATACAGTGATGGAAGGATTCTAAACTTAGGGTGGTGGGCGCAAAATGAAATATACAAATGATGTATCATAGAATTGAACACTTTAAACTTGCGTAATGTTATTAACTATTACCTCCAACAAATTTAATTTAAAAATAAATAAAATAAAATACAACCCCTCCATAGAACAGAGGGAGAGAAACAGAGAAAAGCGAGGTGGAGATGGAATTGGGAGATACCGTATTTTGCTGTGTAAAATGCATGCTTGCATTTTTGGCCCAAACATTCAGGAAAAAAAGCCTTTCGTTTTGATTTTTCAATTCAGTTTTTTATTTATTTATATTTAGATACTTGCTTTCATATTACAAAGGAATTTTAGCATTTACTTATGAACATATTATAAGAAATGTTATGCAACAAATAATTTAAAACCACAAGAACAGATACAAGGTACAAGAAATCTGATGTACCTGTAACGTATTTACGATATTTACACTTCATAGAAGGCCAAGAACCCTTCGTCACTGTCAATATCAGAAGAATCATCTTCCTCAATTTCTACATTATCAGTGCCTTCTAAAGAGTCATTTTCCTCATCTCAGTAAATTTCATCATCCTCAACTCCATCTACAGCATTGCTGATGTCGCATTTTTTAAATGATTTCACAACCACTTTCTTCTTGACAGCGTTCCATGATCTTAGGATCCAATCACAAACCTCGGCGACGGATGCTTTCTTGATCCTGCCTGTAGGTGTTAAATCATTACCAGCTGACTGCATCCATGATGTCTGCTCTTTCTTCATTAAGGCCATACAGGGTTTGTTTACTGACACATCACGAGGTTGCAGTTGGTTGGTTAGCCCACCAGGCGTCACAGCAAGTTAGGTGTTCAACTCTGCTGTGATTGCTTTTGTACTCTGTATGACATGGGCTTTGAAGATCAGAAACAAGCGAAGCTGGTTTTTTAAATAATCCTCCAGGCCTTCATGATCAGTCTTTGTTAAACCATATTTTCATGCCTTCTTCATTCACCCATCCTTTTTCATGCACATGGACAATAATTCCACTTGGAATCTTCTCTTTCGGAAATGTTTTTCTTTTAAAGATGATCATAGGTGGTAGCTTTGTCCCATCAGCACAACAGGCTAGAACAGACTGAGGATAAAATTCCAAAACTTGATTCTCCTAGGCTGATGGAAGTTTTGGGGCAAGTTTCATTCATGTCCTCATGCTCAAGCTATCTCTCTCCATAAAGTTAAAGCACCATTTAGGTGTCCCTGAAAAATCATCAATTTTTTTTTCTCCTGCAATCCCTTTACCTTCTTCTTGTATCATCTTGGTCAAAACAGAGACCCCACTTGGACACTGCTCCAGAGTCCAGGTCTTCAGGTCCCGCTCCAGCTCCGGCCACGCAGCAGGGTTCCCTGGCATCTCCTTCGTCTGTCTTGGCATCCGAAGAAGCTTTTCTTCCTGTTGCCTCCACAACCTGATGACTCTGTCTGTGGGAGGGGGCCCAAAGTATCTCTCAGCAGCTCAGCTGCCATGCTTTTTAGCATATTTAGTAACTTTTAGCCTAAAGCTTACTGTGTATGAAAACTGTTTTGACATTTTCCAGGGGATTTTCCAATCGTTTCTCTCGCCTAAAGTGTATGAGGAGTAATGTTGCACAGTTCACCCCATGGTAATAAAGTCTGTATCTCCTATCTTATCAAGTGAATAATAATCGGCATCATCTATCTTACCGAGTAGGTAACAATTGGCATCTGTGGATAGCTATACATTGATCTTCGTTTCATTTCGTTGACTCATTGGCTGAAATTGCTTTCATTGCAAGTTTGTCGTAAGTTCGACAAAACCGATTATCATGTTATAGGGTATTATTTTGCATAAGGATATCGCTATTGCTTTCTAGAGTTACACTTTTAATGCATAAGCATAAATAAAAAAAATTAAAACACTTATATAGATACAAAATTAACACTACCCATGTATAATTCTCATTCTTATTTTTCCCTCAAAAATTTGGGCAAAAAAGTGCACATTACATGTGGCAAAATTTGGTATTATCAAAAGGAAAAAGAAAAAGACAAGACCCAATGCAGGAAGTAGACACATCTGTGGAGGCGACGTCACATAACTGAAAGGTGGTGTTAGGAACCAGACAAAACACAGGACAGCATAAGACGGTGAGAGCACAGGTCAGATCAAGCCGGCCTGAGGGCCACGCTGAGGAGCACACCCTTCATTTCTGAGGTCCACGAGCCTGCAGCTGAAAGATGCCACCAAGAGATGGGAGTTTATGGCTTTAGGGGATATATGCACTACACGAAAATACAACCTGCTAGAAGGTAGCACTCTGAGGGGTAGGGAGTGAATTTTTAAATATTTGTATTCATTCTTAAAAAAAACAGCAATGAAAAGTGTGTGCCTGTTGAGAGCCCCAGTTTTTGATCCCTTGGTTCATTGTTATAGATCTGTAAATGCATGTGTAAATTCACAAAGAATGATTTAAATGTGTTCGATTATGGCATGGTCACAGATGTATTTTTAAAAGATTGTTCTGGAAGCATGTGATAGTTGGATCTGACAGGCGAGCCCTGGTAACCACATTCAGAACAGCACGCGTAGAGGAGGGTAGGAGCCTGGCTGCAATGGGTCAGTCAGCGGAGTGACAGTGCGCGAGCTTGTGGCTGGAGGATGCTACTGAGAGGTGGGTGTTTATGATGTTAGGGGCAGGGCAGTTCAGTGATTGCAAGTCCAGAGCATAACAAAGTGATATGGGAGTGAAGGTGATTGTAGCCCCAGAAATTAAAAAAAAACTTCAAGACTGGGCTTCCACCCAGAATGATAGCAACCAATGATAGCTGAGCACGGAGAAGGAGCCTGAGCTGCCGGGTACGGAGGACCTCGGTGAGTGAGGGGATGGGGGGTGGCCAGCAGATTTGTCACTGATAGTCACTAGAAGGGATAACAGGTGTTATAAGCAGATGGCTGGGACTTCAAAAAAGATTTTTTATGGGGAAAGAAGAAATTATACTAGATGCAGCGAAGCTGTCTTTGGAGAAGTCAATGCTGTCTCTCTGGGCTCCACGATATGTTACACTTGGAAGGAAATGCAGCCTCTACTCAGTTTCAGAAGTGCTGTCTTCCCAGAGGAATTCAAGGAGGCTAAGAGATGGAGGGGCATTCTGGGAAGAGTTTGTGGATGTGGGGCATTTGTTTATAAGGCAACACAGGCCCTGAAGAACATAGTGCAGTGGGAGGAAAGTGAATAGGCACAAAGATGAATCTGCCCAAAGACACAAAATAGGATTGAAAGCAGGGTCTATGAGAAGACAGATGATAACAAGTCTGGGCAGTGTGGACAGTGTGACTCCAGTAGCTCCAGGGGATGATGTTGGGCAATATCAAAGGCTTGATCAAGGTTTTCATTTGACAAGCACAGCCTTAGCTGAGGAACCAAACTGAAAGCTATAGGGGTCCTTTCGGCCAAGAAAGAGGCTGAACTGCTGGTGACTACATCATGGTACTAAATAAACCCCCAAGAGGACCCTACTCAGGTGATGAAAGGTAGAATTTGTGGGTTACAAGGATAATCACTCCGGTTTAGCATCTAGAGTCTAGAGCTGGGGGTGCAGAGTCCGTGGTGTGCAGCAGCCGGCTTGAACGGGCTCATGAAAGCCTACTACTGGGTACACATCTTCCGAAATCCAGTCAATGACTTAACAGTGGTCACTTGGTGGGAGTATTTAGACCACAGCATTCAACCAACTTCACAAATCACGCCTGCTGCTCCCCTGGTCCCGAATCTGTATTAAACATTTCTACCACGCCACCACCTGCCTTACCCTTGGTCCTGTGCCTCCTAGGAAACGAGCTTTAGGTCTCAGGCTGCCAGCCAGGCTGCCTCTTTTCCACTCTGATCCCGCCAGACTCCTGTGCGGTGATCTGCCTTCCCACCGAGGCTGCATCAGGTCTGCCCGAGCTCCTCCTTCATTTGGCGGTACTCTCACCCTAGATTTATCCCTGGGACCCCCAGGTGCCCAACCCTCCCACTGATTGCCCGGCCCCATGCTCTCCAGCCACCGGCTCTGTGCATGGTAAGTGTTCACATTGATTCTGATTATTCTTCTTGCCTTGCTGTGTGCATGACCTTGAGCATACTCACTGTCCGTTTCCTCTTCCACAAAATCACGAGCTTGTAGAAATACCCTCACTGGACTCTTTTTGAGAGTCGATCAATTTTTCTCATTTTCCCCAAGAGGCAGATGATGGTAGTGGTATACAGTGCTTCCCTGTGCCAGATCCTGTTCTCAGCTCTTTATGTGCATTTACGCATTTAATTCTCACCGAAACCTTCTACGATAGCACCTTTATTCAAAGTACTTTATAGATGGGGAAAACTAAGGCACAGAATAATAGTTCAGTAGCCTGCCTAAGATCGTACAGCCAATGCTTACTAGCGCCGGGGTCCAAAGCCAGGGAGTCAGCCTCAGAATGCTCACTCTTAACCACTGACCTATCTTCCCAGCAGTCCCTCCACCCTACTCTCTTCCCTCCAACCCCCCATGAACGTGTCTAGTCTTCTGAACATGCGGATCCAATCCAAGTCACTACTGGCCAAAATCCTGAACTATTAAGTCCTAGTAACAGACCTGAACCAAGAAAATGATAAAGCTATATTATGTTTACATGAACAGAACCAGAGATCAATCATATCGCCTTGGAATACTCAGCACCATTTTTCATATTGTTCCCTCGACCTGGGGTGCTTTACTCACTTGTCCTTTTAGTAAATATATTCTCATCATTCAGAGTCCATTTTAAGTTTCACTCCAAAAAAAAAGAAAGCCTTGCCTTTGCATCCTCTATCTTTCCACCGGGTACCGCTAGCCATACTCCTGACTTAGGATCTTCCCTGATTAAGAAACACCGAACCTCTTCAACATCTATAAAGTTCACTTCTGTCAGGCTGAATTATGTCATTATTGTTTGTACATCTCTCTCTATTCCCCCACTGGCCTGATTTTTTCAAACACCAGGGCTGTCTTACATTTCTGTGTCCTTAACAACAAGCACACACAGCACCTGGTATCAAACATGGGCCAATAACATTTGAAAACAAGTGACGGGGGATAAATAGTTAAACAAATAGATAGCAAGATGGATAAATAAAATATACAGCAATAGATAAGACTTATGCTGAACACCTTAGATATTAAAAATTAAATTCAGAATTAGAAGCATGGTTGGATAAGAGCTAGTTCTATAATGATCACTTTTTCTACTGTCTAGCTTCTTTGCTGAAAACTCATAAAGGTTTTAAAAAGATATTTGCCTTCTAAAATTGAAAATGAACTTACATAAATTACCACCCAAGCTCCTGCACATTTACTATCAGCTTTAGAAATAACCTCATTTATTCATTAAGTCCTCTTTCTCATATAACTGGGTTATTTAAACCAGAAATATATAAGGTCAGTTTTCAACGAACTAGAAATCCCCCAAGGTATATTTTATAATGTTAAGAAAATATTCTGAGATCTTTGTCTAAACTTTTTAAATAGCAAGGTAAAATCTATAGAGTAATGTGATATATCTTCCAGTTCCAGGAGAGGTCTTCAGAGAGGCGGGTATTTATCAGTGAGCAAATATTTACCAACAAATGAACTGCTGAGGTATTATGTAAACCACATAAAAACAGCTACGGTTTATTAAATACCTATTATGTGCCATAAAATTTACATTCCTTAGCTTTAATCTACATGATTCTGCAAGGCATTAATTTTCCATTTTACAGAAAAGAAAACTAAGGTTTGGAAAAGGTAAGTTTCCTAAGGTTGTGAGATTAACAGATGGCAAAGCCAAGGTTAAAATCTGAGTCTGCTTTATTTTAAAGCTTCAGCTCCTTCAAAATATGATGCTCACTACAAGACTGTACATAACAATAGGACAGTTTGTTGGGAGAAAGCATATCATATCATATCATGCAACAGACCCAACATATCCTCTATCTGGGTGAAACTCTGCCATGTGTCTCCCAAGGAGCTGGAGGTCTCACCACACAACAAAATCCCAACCAACAGAAAGCATCCCCCTGCAGACACACTCATGAAGGTATTTGCTAAGGTCCATATGAAAATAAATCATTTGCAAGTAAATAGGCCAAGAAAGCCAAAGTTTTGGCAGACCTCTCTGCACTATAACACTGATCTCATCCCTCCTGGTTTCTCCTGCTCAAGGTACATGGCCTTTCCAGCAGCTCAAGGTCACGCAGTTAAAAAGTGACAGAGCTGAGCCCAAATCTCAGAACAGCATGACCCCAAGGTTCACCGCTGCTTGTCAGAACTATGTCTCCATACACACCATCGACCAAAAGACCCCAGTCAGAGTTGGAGAGATAAACACTGAGCAGGCAAAAGGGAAAGTTCCAATGCCTTTTTCTGTTATTTATGATCCAGAGCATGGCTGTAGTTCGCTTACCCTCCTGGAGGGAGGCTTAGCCCCAGTTTTGTGGCTAACACCCATGCCATCAACCCGGACGAACGATACAATAGAATACAAGAGGAAGAAGCCTTTATAAATCCAGCTGAGACCAAAGGTTTCCGGGCCATTGCATACCCATTCTTGAGCCACTGCTCTTCTTTGTGGATTCCATTTTCTATATCATTGTACATCTCAAAGTACAGAAAGTGGCAGGATGAGGTGAAGATAATTGGCTCAGGAATACTCCAGGTTCTATGAGAAGTCCTGTGCCTCTCTTCCCCACCACAGTCAGAGAAAAAGCAGCATCAAGAAACTCCCTGCTATGGCAGCCACCCCCCCCCACCCTATCAAATAAGAACCGTATGACAATCTGAGCCCCGAAAAGCACTCCTTCAACCCACATTTGTTCCAGAAAATGGTCAGCCATAGAATACCTTCCATCCCTAACACTGAATACTCCTTCCTCATTTGAAATACTGCTCAACTGCTCTCTTGCCCCCTTGACAATCTTCCTGAACAGCAATTAGAAAGCCTCTCCCGCTTCCAAAAATCCCATCCTAATAGAATCCTTGCCAATCAGAGACCACCTCAGCCTTTCCTCTTTTTACTTGACATAACTGCCTATCCTTAGAGACACCTTCGAACCCTGCAAAACTAAAAGTAATGGTAATGGATTCCTTTGCTGCAAATTTATGAATAAATAGCTTTGTTAACTTTGTCTTGAACTTGCCTTTGTTTCCAACAGAATTTGTACAGTCGGTCAAACCAACATGAATCCTAAATGAGGGGTTTGTCCACAAGAAGAAGCCATTAAAAGGGGAATGACATGGTCCAAAAGTGGGTAAAGTTTTATTCCCAATTATTTTTCATTCTAATCTAAGGGATACTTTTATTTAGTATTATTAAAAATTTTAGATGATAATTTCAAGGGGTCACTACTTTGGTTATTTTTACACGTGCCTTTCACCCACCTTGAAGATAAAAATGAAAAGTGAGATATTAACAAAATTAAACCAATTTCCATATGTGTTTAATACATATTTTACCTTTGCAACCCATTAGACCTGATTCTGTTATTGGTCCAGGATGAACGCTAGATTATTGTATTCAAAAATGAATAATTCTTGACTTAGCACTGCTTAATTCTCAACAATTATGTTAAAATAGCTGTCACTCTCAGCGTTTTTATCTACTCCCCATCCCTCACCCATTTGGGAGGGCTTCTCTTCTCTCTTTTTTATCTCTAATACTATTACACTGGCTGAGTCCTATCTCCATGCTGTGATATTGACTAGCCTCTCTTTAAATTCACATAGATGCTATCTTCAAATGATAAATCGTAGCAGGCTACCCATATAATTGATCTCGTATTCCCTGTGCCCCCAACAACCTTTAGCTGTAGCATTTTGAAGGACTTTGCACCTCTTTGAAAAATTAAATGCTGATGAGAATTCTGAAGGGAGTATGTCTCTACCAAAAAAAATAATAATAATAAGCAAATCCCCTAAGAAGTGTAACACTGACCTCTAGAACCACTTTGAAGATATACCTTTAAAAAATTAGACATGAGCTATGAATAGCAGTCTATGGCAAGACACTAATATTCTCTCACTTTACAGTTGGAAAAAAATTGTATTTACTTGACCTGTACATGCAGCATAAGATGGTATGAAGTTAAAGAAAAATGACTTGTTGCTCCCAGTACAAATCTGTTGAATTTGTCTGGCTTATGTCTATAACTTACTCAGCACGAGGCAATGAGGTGGTAGAAAGGACATATATGGACTTTGAGGTCAAATTCACATTTCAGTCTGGGCTGACTCACTAGATTTGTTGCTTTATGCAAATAACTTTTTTGAGCCTCAGTTTCTTTATATGAAATCCTAACTCTGCCTTGGAGGGTAATTGTTATAATTAGTGAGACAAAAAGGTACAACATAAATCCAGACATACAGAAGGACTCTTTCAATACCATTTAAATCCATCAAGATTAGTATCTGCTCAGACCATTGCTATGTATCTTTTGAAGCACATACTCTGAGGAATAGCTATGGTCATATATAAATCCACAGCAAGGAATATAAAAATCTAGGACGGCAGACTTTATTGGAGGCACAAAAGTTATTCAGAAGCACACACACATACAGTCACTGGGACTCACAGAAAACAAGTTGTCAGCTTAGATGATTGATAGACAAGTTGCTTTTTTGCTTATTTTTGATTTAGACTATTTTTTCAAAGAAGTTTTAGGTTCATAGAAAGATTGAAGGGAAAGTACAGAGATTTCCCATATCCCCCCTTCCCCCACACGTGCATAGCCTCCCCGCTTATGTCCCCCTCCAGAGAGGCACCTGTGTTGCAACTGATGAACCTACACTGACTCATCATAATCACCCGAAGTCCACAGTTTATACTACGGTTCAATCTTGGTGCTGTACATTCTGTGGGTTTGAACAAATGTATAATGGCATGCATCCATCATAATGGTAACATACAGAGTATTCACTGCCCTGAAAATCTTCTACACTCCACCTAGTCATCACGGTCCCAACCCCAGCCACTGGCAACCATTGACCTGTTTACTATCTCCACAGTTTTGACTTTTCCAGAAAGTCATATAGTTGCAATCATACAACATGTAGCCTTCTCAGGTTGACTTCTTTCACTTAGTCACATAGCTTTAGGGTCACATACCTTTTATGGCTTGATAGTTCATTTCTTTTTAATGCTGGATAATATTCCACTGTCTGGATATACCACAGTTTATTTATCCACTCATCTACTGAAGGACACCTTGGTTGCTTCCAAGTTTTAGCAATTATGAATAAAGGGGTTATAAACATTCATGTGCAGGTTTTTGTATATATATTTCCAACTCATTTGGGTAAATATCAAGAGTGCCAATCTGCTTTTGGAATTAACCTTGCATCTAAATCAAGGGTTGGCAAACTTTTTCCATAAAGGGCCAGATAGTATATATCTTCTGTGAGCCACACCTCTGTCACAAATGCCCAACTCTGCCACTGTAGCATGAAAACAGTTATACACAATGTATGAACAAAAAAGTGTGTCTGTGTTTCAATAAAACTTTATTTATAAAAACAAAGACTGGGCCAAATTTGGCACAAGGACCATAATCTGCTGACTCCTGATCTAAAGGAAAGCAGGGTACCTGGAATTAGTGTCTTTTGTACTCCTTCCTCCTTTCCATGGTCCAGCTCACCCTAGTATTTAGAGCACTTTCGCATCCAATCTGTTTCACAGAAGATCAAGTTTGGAACACTCATAAATAATATGAGGGCAAGAAAAGGGTTCTTATTGGTTATAAAAGATTCATTTCTCACTCACATATAATGATAATATTTTTCATAATAATAAAAAATAGAGAGTAAATATCTCCTTTACTGAATTTTAGCAATATGTTCTAATTTATCACATTAGTAACTAAAAGATTATTTTCATTCTCTATTTTTTTTTCTTTCCAGATCCCATAGGCACTAAATGCCTAAGGTCATTCAAACAGAAAGATATATTTTTTGAGTCCCAGAATATGAACATAAATTTTTCTCACCCTTCTTTGTCCTGTACTTGAAGCTTAGTGAAAATTTTGATTCTAAGTATTTTGCTCCTGGCTACAAAACAAAACTAGCATTTTTCCTTTAGCCTCCAGTGTCAAAGGCAAGCTTTTTCTTTAGTTAAAAACCATTCCATTAAGGCTCGATAGTCTACTGGTTACTCATTCCTTTTCCTCTCCTATTGAAGATTTTTTCTACCTCCCTTTAAAAGTGGTGCTTTTCATTGGAAAGTCATGCTGAGTTTTACCTGGATTTAGAACCTATTTTAGGGCAAAGGTTGATAAAGGATTGACATATTATTATGAAAGTGACTGAAAGCTTCCAGGGTTGACGATGATGAAATGAGACTCTCCCAGGTGCAGCAGAGAACAACATGCTCTACGGCTAAGGTGGTCTAAACAACAGAAGTCAGTGGGTAGTAAGGAGCTGTCCGCCATGGCTGAAAACGGCACTCTCAGACTCGGCTCGAATTTCATCTATTAGTTGCAACAATAAAAACTCAAAGAGTTCTCTCAGTTCCCCTTACTCCATACTTAAAGAAAACATTTAGTTAAATAAAAACACTAGTTATTTTAGCAGACCTCAGAAACAAAACTGTTCTTATTCTCAAATGGGCCATATGTCCAAATAGAATTGTTCGATGTTACAAAGTTCGTTGTTTGAACATCTAAGAGGCTGGAGACAGGGAACAGAGCACTCTTTTCCTGCTTTTTCAATATTTGTCATTCTCATGACCTTGGGAATGAATAGTCATTCGATTGCCATTATTGAGAATACAACACCCGGGCGTGGTCAGAGGCTAGGGTAAGACACAGCCCCGCCAACAAGCCCATGGGGGATGAGCTGCTTCCCAAGAGTAGAACTTACAGCGGTTCCTGGTCCATTTCATTTATTCCTTCTTCCAAAAAGCATTTACTAAGTAGTGCATCTCAAACAGAGGATGGAGAGATGAAGCAACTGCCCTTGAGGAGCTCATGAGTGTGGAAAATTCTACAACAGCTTCATGGTATTCCCGCGTCAACTTTTGTCCATCAAAGTTCACTCCTCCCAGAACACCCTCAGCTTTTCCTTTTTTAAATATAACTCAGATCAAATCCCTTTCTTGCTCAAAACTGCCCTTTGCTTTCCCTTTAAATTTAGAATAGAATACAATTGTTTTCCTTTGTCTTTACGTGACCTGACTCCTGCCTATCTTTCCTACCATCTTCTCTGTCCCTAATTCTGTTTTAACAACACCAAATTTCTATCTGTTCTTTGAACATAAAATTATTCCTGCATTGAGAAATTATTTGTTCTCTCTGAATACTCTATCTAGAATAATCTTTGCCCAAAGCTAGTCCCTTTTTATCCTTCATGTCTTGACAGAAAGGTCACCTCCCGAGACATGGCCTCTCTGAAGACCTAGATAAACTAGCACCGCCCTCGGTCACTCACAGTCCTTTTTATCACCCTGAAACACAGGGTTTGTTTATTTATTTTCTTGGTTTTTTTCTCTGTCCACTCCAACAGCATGTAAGTTCCATGAGAGTAGGGGTCTTCTCTGTCTTGTTCACCATTGTACCCCCAGTACTTAGAATAATACCTAACATGTGATAGGCACTAAATAAATCTTTTAATGACTACCTGAATCTATACACATGTGTAAGAATATTAGCTAACATTTATTTAATTTTATGTGTTAGATGCTGTTATAAGCATATTATATGAATGATCTCCTTTAACCTCCATACCATAAGAGATAAGTACTTCTTTTTTCTTTTAATCCTCACCCAAGGATATATTGATTGATTTTAAGAGAGAAAGTGAGGGAGAGGGAGTGAGAGGGAGAGAGAAGGAGAGAAAAACATCAATGTGAGACAGAAACATTGATCAGCTGCCTCCTGTACACACCTCAACTGGGGATCAAACTCACAACCTAGGTATGTGTCTTGTCTGGGAATAGAACCCACAGCCTTTTGGTGTACAGAACGATGTTCCAACCAACTGATCCACCTGGCCATTCTTATATCCACTGTACAGATGAGGAAACTGAAGTACTGCATCGTCAAGTTCTAGTCCAAGGTCACATAGCTAAGGAAAGGCAAAGCTAGGACTCAATATCAGATAGTTCTAACTCTGGAGATTGTGCTCTTAACCACACTGAGAAAAAAAACCCTGGATGGTTTGTTGTTAACCTGCCTGGGTCTATGCATATACTGCCATCAAGTCTCACAACTATGCTATTATGAGAAAAATTAGAGACACGAGACACAAACGCACTATGCTTGTGCCATCAGGACAAAAGGGAACCCAACACAGCAGGATGATGGGCAATCTCTTGTATTTACAAATCAACAGATAACAAATGGTACCCATTGGAAATGACCATGGTGCCCGTTCCCTCTTAATATTCCAGCAGAGCTGGCTCAGCAAGCTACCATTCTGCCACGGGCTACAGAAGATCCTAATATGGAAAGCCGGACTCTCAGCCCCAGATTACTGAGTCCACAGTAATCCATTTCATTTATCAATAAATCAAGCAATCAATATGACAACTAAATCTATTGAGCCAAATGCCATATTTAGAATGTATTCATCCATTACCTTGTTTTTTTTGTTTTGTTTTGTTTTGTTTTTTGCCTTCCCAACCATTATAGGCAATAGGTACTACTCTAATCACATCATCATTAAATTTTTTTAAAATTTGTTGGTTGAATTGCATATTGGTCTATTTTACACCAGTGAAACAACCAGAAGGACTTGGAAATTGAGGGATGGATAAATAATTACCCTTGACTCTAACCTTAACATTCATATACCAAGGACCAAAGAGCTCAAGAGAAGCTCAGGACATAGTCCAATTGCAAGATGCATCCATAGCCTTGAACTGCAAATGGAAACAAAGGCACCTCTTCTCAAAACACTTCAATGCCATTACCTAAAAATCACATTAATAACAATACAAATCTACAGTAACATGATGAGAATAGCACTCCCTGGAGTAACCTGTGCTACCATGAGCAGTGTTCCTGCCGAGCCATTTTTATTTTTAAGGTTCCTTGTGTATTTTTTAAAAATGAAATTCCAAAACCAGATAATCAAAACTGTAATAATGTTTGCCTCATGCAAAATAACACTTTTCACATGAGCGCACTTTCACTGTGTGTTTGACAAGATGATTGCATAAAAAAAATTTGATGTATACTATTAACAGTGAGGTCTGTTAATAAGATCCAACCCAAGATTAAAGTGTTATGATAGTTGCATAATTCTCATGCTGTCAGGATGTCTTTACCTGCAGGTAAAAACTTGCAGGAAGATGTCTACAGTCTAAATTGGAGGTCCTGTATCAAAGCACCTTTCATTGTGCGTGTGATCGGCCCTGAACCCTATCACGATTTATAAGGTAACTGCCAACAAGGGGCATTCTGAGGGGTCGTGTATGCCCTGGTGAAACTAGTACCATAAGGAATACAACTAGCAGTGTGACCTGAAGCAAGGTATTATTTTCTCCAAGCCACTTCTTCCAGAAGGCCCCTCTAAAGGAAATTTAGCAGCCAAGTTTGGGGAGAGAGATCCCTGCCTGGGCAAACCCCTTCTTATAGCTTGTGGCCTAAGGCCATCTGCTGCCTCACACAGTAACACTCTCCAGTAACCTGCTTGCAACCTGCTACCTATTGCTCACTACATTCATAACCATTTTCTTCTGTCATGCCCATGGTCCTCACCTCTGATATTTCTGACCTTCCAAATGGCCCCATAAAAAGAAATACAGACTTATATTGTAATACAGCTTCCTTCTCTCTACTACACGAGACAGATGCCCACTCTTCTGGGTCAGTCTGATGATTCAGTAACCCCTACCCACGTGAATATCTACTCTCCAAGCCTGAGAGCCTAGCTGCCCAAGACAGTCCCGTCCCTGTTCTCTGTAATCCCATTAACCCAAACTGTAGCAAGGATCCCTAAACTCTCCAGCCATGTCGTGCTCTCCACTTTTCTGAGACCCTCTCCTACTAAAAGTCATGCTGTAAGAAAATCAAATTAAGAGTAGCAAATAGTGACACTAATTTAATACCTACCAAACACTATGCCATATGCTTTCACACCTTACCTAAAGATGTTTAAAAGCAGCCATTGGGGAGTACAAAGCATTTTGGATTAAAGGAGCTAAGAGAACAAAGAAACAGTGAGAAAATATGAGTTTGTGTAAGAAAAAGCAATTAGTTCATTGTCGACAGCGTAACATACATTAAATAAGAAAGGCAGAGATAAGTCTGGGGAAAAACAGCTGGAACCAGGTTCTAGTGGGTCTTTGGCAGCACAGGGAGGATGGATTGGAGACAAGGGGCTAAAGGTGCTTGTTTTTTCGCAAACCTTCATGGGGAAATTGTCATATAAGGACAGCACACTGCCTCTGCATTTTGATTACTATGATTAACTGATAAGAGACCAGTGGGTGCTCAGCCACTGCAGAGAATGAGTATGTAAATATGTTATTTCTACAGAATCACCTCGGTGCTTTTCTAAATGAATCTGTACTTTCAGGGGGAAAAAGCATTTTTGCCAAACTGAGTCCATATCAACAGCGTCATAAAATACCGCGTGTAAAACCCCATTCATCTGACTGGGGCCCTCTTGTTCAGGATAGAGTCCCGATAAGCTCGTCCTAATTCGGCTGCCTTAAACAAGACTCCCTTTGATGATGAATGCCAGAAAAATAAATGATCACCATTGTGAAGAATTCAGCTGTAATTTTCAAGGTCCCTAGAGGTGATACAGGTGAAGTATTGAGCCACAAGAGTTCAAGTTGCTGTTAGGAGGAAAATGGTACATTTTTATGAAAGAGCATTACCTGGCGATTCAGACATGGCTCTAGAGTCCATCACTGTGGGTTTAAATCTCAGTCCCTTCACCTGCTATCTGTGTGACCTGGAGCGAATTACTTAGCCCGTTGAGGAGCAATAGTAGGACCTGCCTTGTCAGATTCTTTGAGAACAGAGACAATCTGTGTAAGTTACCTAAACGCACAGTGGGTGCTCATATGATTTCATTTCTATTTCTATTTACCGAGATCACTTTGACCCCTCGGCATAGGTGAGATGAGATGGGGAGAGGAGGGGAAAGTAAAAAAGCAGAAAGGGAGCTCTTTTAGTAGTCCACAGAGGGCATGGTAGCTTCTGCTTGGGGAGAGGTAGACGGGCTTGACTGCGTTTTCTGGGTAAAGTGGGTAAAACTTACAGAAGGAGACTTATTTAATGAAACCAATGATAACTCTCATGTTCCCCGCACCAGAATTGGATGGGCAGTGAATACAGTTTATATATATGTGTGTATGTGTATGTGTGTGTGTGTATAAAATATAGTAACATAGTAAAGATCCTTCGCCAGGGACATGTTTATAGTAGAAGGTCAGGAGTGCAGTTGAGGACACATGTTATAAGTTGAAATAGTAACTGAGCAATTGGATACAGACTCAGAGCTCAGGAAAGATTTGGGCTAAAGATATTAATTTGATATCACCTACTATGAATTTATAGGGGGAAGAAAAGAGGCCAGGTCTCCAGGAAAACATGAAAGGTTTGAGTTTGAAGAAGAGGAGTCCACAAAGATAACCAAGAATAAGTGACCAAAGAGACTGGAGAAGGAAACAGGTGTTACAATGGAAGAACAGAGCAGACAGTGTCCCAAGAAGGTGGTTAGTGACTAGCCCGAGCCAGATGCTGCTGAGAGATCAAATAAGGTGCTCACAGAGAACTGCCCCTGGACCTGACAACCCATAAATCAGAGTAGAGTGTTCGGGCTGGACATGGGATTGAAACAGTTTACAGAGTGGGAGTGAGAAAAGAATTGGAAACAACCAAAGGAGGCAGCTGTGCGAACGTTGGAAGGACATATGGATCAGAGCAGGAGCTATTATGGGATGTGGACAAAGACTTTTTTGTAGGTTGAAACATTATGATATTATACGAAAGGAAATATACTCAAAAGAAAGGGTGAAATTGATGATTCAGAATAAAGAGTGAGGTCCCTGGAAAGTTGAAGGGGCAGATGCAGAGCACAGAGAAGGACTGGTCTTTGATCAGAAGAGGAGCATTTGTTACAACGAGAAAGAGGGGCATCTGGGTCCTGACACGGGTGGATCAGGGCTGGATGATGAAGCAGTTCTCTTCTCCATATTTCTACTTTCCTTAGTGACATATGAAGTTAGGTTACAAACTAAGGGTGGGAATGACAGCAGAAGGAGGAGAGGTTGAAAACCCCTTACTGGTATAACATTAGACAACTGCTGAATAACAGTTAATTTCTAAGTGAAATTGCGTGATCCTGAGTATAAAATGCAATCAACTCCCCTGATTGCATTACCTTCTCTGGTAATGGTCAGCTACTTGTGAACAATGTGGAGAAGCTGGATAATTGGGTTAATGTAAATACAGTGTGGAAGAGGATGACAAAGGCATTGGAGAATATTTTCAAGAAAGTGATTATAATGATGGGACATGGAATTTAACCTGTGTCAGCAAGGAAAGGAAAGAAAGGACCTAAGAATCATGAAACTGTAGAAACAATAGATTAAACATTTCAATGAGGTAAAATAATTATTTTTTGCTAGGAGAGTCATTGACCAAGAAAGATGGAGAGAGAGAATTTCCTGCACAAAGAATGGAGTGATTTGATTTCAGAAGTGCTGCCCATTCTGATGACAATTTTTGGGGTGTGACCATGGAAGCCATCAGCGTAAAAATATTACTGAGGCCATGAGAAGGGGGTAAATGGATGGCTATGGTCAAATGAGATAAGTTCATGAAACTGAGAAATCAACATACTAAATAGGTTCATCCAAGTAGATGATGAAGTAGTAGCTCAGTTGGTCAGAACATCATCCCAATATACCAAGGTGTGTGTTCGATCCCCAGTCAGGGAACCTGTTGGAAGACTCCACGAATGAATGCCTAAGTAAGTGGAAGAAAAAAACAATGTTTCTCTTGCCTCTCTAAAAATCAATAAATATAAAAAAAAATAATGACAAGAATTGGCATGAAGAGAAAGACAGTGAATCAGAAGGTACATGAATAAGAGGAAATTATATCAGAGAGAACAGCAAGGGCAGGGAGAGGTTGGTGTAGGCAGATGCTGTGGATCCCTAAGATGAGAGAGATTTTTATTACAAACGCTTTAGAAGGCAAGTGGTCAATATCTCTCAAAATTTGAAATGTACATACCTCTGATTTAACTGCTTATAAGGTTTTTTTTCTACATATGAACATAAGTGTGTACCATATGCCCAAAGAGGTAAGTTCAAAGATGCTCACTGAGACATTGCTTGTAAAAGCAAACAAGGGAACAGCTGAAATAGTCACCACGTGGCCTAGTTAAACAAAACATGGCAGAGCTGCACCAAGGAGCATGACGTAGGCTAGAGAAGGAGGAGGTCATTCCATGTTGTCAACATGGGACTATATCCGATGCATACAGAAAAGAGGAAAAGAGGCTCCGAACAATATGTATAATATGCTTCCATTTGTATAAATAAAAAGGGATATATACATGAATACTTGGATACATTTTTCCCTAAATATGCACGCCATAGCACTGGATGGAGACCCAAAAAACAGGAAAAGCAGTTGTTTCTAAGGAGGGCTATTGGGGTCTAAGAGAGGCAAGAGTACATTTCATTCAATATTTTCTTAGAAAGGCTGAATTTTTAACCATGTACCGTACTGATCTTTAAAAAATAAAAGCATTAATTACATTTTATTTAAAAAAGAAAAAAAAATGAGATCAAGACAATTATCCACTTTCTAGGGATAGGGGTATGATGAGGATCAATTGAGGTAATATTTGTAAATCATTCAGCACCAAGCTCCTCATAAAAACACTTTTACTTTTTAATATATTTACTTTTTATAATTTTTTAAAGATGTAAAAATATTTATGATCTTGTTATTTCGTAGTAATGGATCCAAAGCCAATAAACCCAAGACCACAGCCACCATTTTCTCCACCAGCCCTCTTCTTCTCCACTCACCCGGGAATCACTTCCAAAGATCCCACCGTCCCCACTGTTACTCAACTCTAACATCTCCCTCCTCTAACCAGAATTTATAGCTCTTCATGAACTGACAACTGACCTATTCAAATTTTCTCATCTTTACTCCCCATAGCAGAGTTTTTGTTCCAATCAATCCTCTATGCCACCTTTCCTAAAATAACAAAAGTATACAAAAGTATGACTTTACATCAAAAGGCAGGTTTGGTCACATAGCATAAATCTGGCATACGGTGCTGGGTTTATTTTCCATATTCTAATAATTCTAAATAATCCATTGCTTGTATTTTTAATTCTTCTTTGGGAAAATAGTTGAGAGTATTTTTAATATACATCCCTGAGTAGTTGAAGTTTTTAGATTTTTGGAACTATCATCCTTCTTTCAGAGTTTTACTCTGAAAAGTGTCAAATGTCAAGAAGTATTATAGCCTGGTGAATTCCTGGATAAGGGACTTTATCTGTGTTTTTCTATTATAATCAATGGTACTGTTCTGTGAATATTTGAAAAATAGTATATTCTCCATAGGCTGCTCATTTTTACAAATATCTATTAATTTACCTCTATTAATTTTTTAAACCCTATGCTTATTTTTTTGTTTTATTTGTCTCAGACTGAGAGTAGTACATCAAAATCTACCACTGTAATTATGTTTCTGTCAATTACTCCTTGCTTCATCTGACAGATTTTGCTTTATGTGTTTTGATGTTTTATTAGTAAACAGATTCATATCTATGATGTCTTTATTATGGATTTCTCCTTTCATCAATATCAAGTGACTATTCTCATTTCTCTTAATGCTTTTTCCCTTAAATTTTATTTCGGTTGATATCAATATTGCCTCCCCTGATTCCTTCCGTTCAGATTTGCTTGCTATACCTTGGCCCAATTATGGATATCTTTTATTATTTTTTTAGTTATAGCTCTAATAACCTGAACATTGTTGATTTTTAAAACACAAGTGCAGAAATTTTGCCTTAACCATTTATGTTTAGCTTATACCATATGCTTAATCTTTTGTTATCTTATGTTTGACTTTCTGTGTTTTAGGTTTTCTTGCCATTTATGTCTATTTTTTCATTTTATTAAGATGATTATGATTAGTTTGCTTGTACCTTCTGTGGTAATTTGGATGACTGACCCTCTGTCTTTAATTCCACTAGTATTTACCTTTAAGATTCTCAAAACCAGAGTCATATCCTTCTCCCTCTCATGTACGTGTATGTAGTATGTGTAGAGAAAGAAGGTGGGAGGAGGAGGGAAGGAGGAGGGAAGAAGAAGAGAGGGGGAGGGAGGGAAGAAGAAGAGAGGGGGAGGGGAGGAAGGAAAGGATACAGGGAGAACGGGAGTGGAGAGACATATCTCTTTACAGTCACATGTGAAATATAAAATTCAGTATGCTTTCACCTCCATTTTTATTGTTTTATTGTTCTTTAAGTTTGTATCTTTTAACTATGCATTTCCTTAGCAATTATTGTATATGAAAATGAACTGTTTTCTTCTAAGCACAATCAGCTCTGATATTCTTTTTTTTTTTTTAATAACTGATTATTCCATCCCCAAGCTCTGTATTTTATATCACTTCCTGGTTATGTGAAGGACCTCGTTCAATGTATAAATTTTAAGCTTGGATGTTCTCTGTCATCATATATAAAGGACAATTTGACTACATAGGTATTTCTTGGATCACATAGTTTTCTCCAACAAAACCCAACATAATTTTTCATTATCTTTTGCAGCTTGTTTTGCAGAGGAGAAGTCTGAGACCCATCAGATTTTTGTTTCTTTGAGGCTATACTTTTACTTTTGTTTTTATTTTGTCCTCTGTGACTTTATAGAATTTTAAAATTCTTCGTCTTTGGGGGGAAAATCATCAGAATATATTTCAATGTACAACTCTTTTTGCTATTGTTACCTGGAATCTTTTGTTCTATGAATGAACATATGCTTTAGTTTTATAAATTTTTACTGTATACAGTATAATTTACTAATCTACGCTGTTTTCAATTTTCCATTCAAGACGCACAATTATGAGTGCATCCTATTCTGACCCACTTTTTCTTTCTTTTTCCTTTTCCTTTTTTTTTTTGTTCTTTCCCTCTGCTTTTAAGACAACTTCTCAAGTTTGAAATATTTGCCACTGCTATTTTCTACAGAACTAGGAATCTTAATTCTGTTACAATATAGGAACTTTAATTCTGCTCTTAAATTTTTAGTATTCTTGCAGCTGTTTGTCCTCTCAATTAATAGTTCTATAATTTTGGATTGCATGCCAGCTTATGAGCTTTTTATAGCATTCAGGTATCTCCTCGTGATTACAAACTGTTATGTCCTATCCTAGTAAGACATCATCTAAAATTGCCTTTTGTTTCCTGTGGCACATCATTCACAAGAATGTGCATTTCTTCCACATCTTAAGAATAATACCATCTTATCCTCTTCTGGTGAACTGTTAAATAAGCTCATTTAGTTTCCTTTTTCTACATCTCTACGTGAATAGAGAACAAGTCAGAACTAGCGATTTCTGGGTGTAAATAACCCTTCCCCTCAACACTTTTGTTCTCTGGGGTACTCGTCTTTTGTCCTGCCATCTATAAAATTGAAGGGCTGGTTGACATGGGCAAAATGTAGTCCAGCTTCTGCTAACACTCACAGAAAGAGCTCTGCTAACCTGAGACAGTGTCTTCTCTTATGACTCATGCCTGGCTCTGTAATCCTGGAAGAAAAAAAATTGGCCCAGGAATCTGAGATGTTTGTTGTCTTTCTTTAATGTAATTCAGCCTATAAAAAACCAAGATTCCTAACACATCTGCTATTTTCAGGTCATTTTCTGCATCAGTCCCCCTGCCTACTGCAGCATGTGGGAAGTAACCACAGATGCCAGCAATGTTTCATACCTTGCTTACAGGTATTGTTTCTTTTTTTAATTGGCTATATTTCCTTTTTTTAAGATTTTATTTAGTTTTAGAGTGAGGGGAAGGAAGACAGGGAGAGAAACATCACTGTGTGGTTGCCTCTTGCACATCTCCTACTGGGGACCTGGCCTGCAACCCCAGCATGTGCCCTGACTGGGAATCAAACCCATGACCCTTTGGTTCACAGGCCAGCACTCAATCCACTGAGCCACACCAGCCAGGGCTCTTACAGGTATCGTTATAGTCTCCAGTGGAGGAAAGTGAGGAGCCAATGAGGGGCAGCTAAGGAAAAAACTTTACTCTGTCCAGCTCAGAGCACAATATCCTGTCATACAAGGCTCAGCCACATTTCTGGTTGATGGAGACCCCACATCCATGGTTGACACCAATGGTGGAGGCAAGTTGAGTTTGCTTCCAACCTTCCTCCTGTTAGCTGTGCTGATCACATACAGAGAGTAAAGGCCTGTTTCCACAAACCAAACCCATAAGCATTAGGAGTCAATAAGATTTCCTCTAGACTCTGGAAAACTGTTTAGTCATCTTTAGTTAACAGTTGAAGAGTTCAGTTGTTTATGTGTTCATAAAACTTCATCCGGAATCAATAAGAACCCAAGAGAGATATAATCAGAGATTCTAATAGGTTTCAACTTGTTCTAGGACCAGGCTTCTCTCAATAACTACATTTCTTCTGAACTCTGTGACCATTATAGAAAATGAGAAAGATAAGGAGAACACTTCAGGGAATTTAGACTGTTATGAGTTGAAGAGTGAAGTGGGCCGAAAACGCTGTAGAGCTGAGATCTTGGCAAAGACTAATCTGAACACGTACCTCTCGTGGTTACTTCAAGCATGAAGCTCCCTCCTCTTGCTCATGACTTTATTATTAAAGCAGGCATGTGTGAATGAGCATACACAATGGAACAACACAGGTATTAGACATCTTAACTCACCTTTAAGGACGGTACAGGGAGGTAACTGGAAGGGTTTATACAACAGACAATGGATAGACCGAAAAGATTATCTTTAATTGCAGATTGAAAAGGCACTAAACTCATGTGCTCAGGAATTTCTTGGTTGTGGTATAACTGTTGTTGCTCTCGCTGAATGTAGTCAAGCAATCGACAACATAAGGGTCTACATATTTCACACATCAAGTTGTCTCCCTAATTTCTGCAGGAAAAGCAACCCCACATAGGAAAGGCGTTAAGGAAGTCCACAGGTTGTCACTACCCGCCCAGTCATCAAATAAAACTGAAACAATCCTAGACTCCTGAGTTACTTCTCTACCTCGTACAAAATTAATCATTAAATCCTGTTACTTCAATCTAAGAGAATTCTCTGAATTCTTCCCTACATCACTGCCTCACACTTCTGCACACACTTTCACCCACTGAGTCTGCCCAAATTCACATTCTCTCGTGTCTTCTTTCTGGAAAGTGCAACAGCCTCCAGCTAGTCTTCCTCCAGGGGCTCTCAAGCGTGGCTGCACACTAGAATCATCTGGAAATCTTTTAAAAATACTCATGTGTGGATGAACTTTGTGGTATGTAAATTATATCTTATTAAGGCTGTTTGAGAAATACCGTATAAACAATTAGTATCTCTGGGGGTCTGTCCCTAGTACTGAGACTTCTTTTCAAAATGCCACAAGGGAGTCCAGGGAACTGTTGCAGTTAAGAACTGCTGCTGTGATCTCACGGCCATCAGCAGCACCCGAACATGGACTATGAGAATGTCTGAGGGAACTCTGCAAAATGCAGAGACGGTCCACCATCTCTCCAACCTCCCCGCAGCCCAGCTGCCAACTTCCAATTCATTAGATCTGAGTTATTGTTTTGAAAATATATATACTACCCAGGTGATTCTGATCCTGGTGATTGTCAGTTGGGCATCAGTGCATTACGACAGGCTGCCCACCTGAGAATGCTGCAGCCTGGGACAGCACTGCTTCTCCAATGTTAAAGTGCCAGCAAATGACATAGGAGTCTTGTTAGTAAGCAGTCCGACTCAGAGGTCTGGGAGGGTCCTAAGTTTCTGCTTTAAGTAAACTCTGCAATGATGCTGATCCTACCAGTCCCAGACCACACCTTGAGTAGCAAGGACCTTATCTCTTAGAAATGCCAAAAACCGCAAAATCCCATCCTCAATTAAGTAGGCTTCAGGATTGGCTTTCCCAGCCCTGTTCTCATTGTCTAACAAATGATTCCAAAGGTTTGCTCTTTAAATCCCTGACAACTTTAAATCCAACAGCTATTGGAAGGAGGTAGTTCACATTTCTCTCCTCTATTGTGTTTTACCTAAAAGAAGACCCTTTAAAATTACCTCTACTCTCTTTTTAAGTCTCTCAACAAATAATGAAAAAGATTTACTTATTCCCTATTCGATAGCACTTAGATTAATTGGTTGAACCTAGCTAGAGAAATGTTTTTCTTAGAAATATATTACTAAAATGTGAAGGAATAAAACAGCTGAAGTATTTTTACTGTTTTCACTTTACTTCCTTCAAACCTCAGATTAAATGCTACCTCCTCCAGCAAGCCTTCCCTGATTGTACCTACTCATAATAATGTTTTCCTCCTGTGTGCTGGTGTATTGCCTTCACCAGGTGGCCCTTGATAGCACACAGCTGTGACGCCATGCATTGGCTGTATGCATCAAGGTCTTAAACCAGCCATTAAGACTTGAGATCTGAGGGGATGGCACCTCCTTTGGCTAAACACTGACCAGTTACATGAGGACTCAACTTGACAATCATCAGTTCACTCGTTAGATAAATTATACTTACTGATATTTATGTATATCCAATCACAGATTCCCAAAACTATCAGACACAATGGACCAAAGCTGGTTTATATCCGTACTTTTCTCTCTTCCATTCAAGAACCAGGCCCAGGCCATCCTGGAAATTACACCCTCTGATTCCCTCTTTAAAATCTCCATGCATTAAGACTCCAGATCAATCTTAAGTAACCTCTTCAAAGATCCTCATTATGATTACCAAAAATCATGTGCAAAGTGCTAGAGCTGATTAAGGTTTGTTATCTGCCTCCAAGGTGATGACACCAGACATGCATTTAACATAACCTCCAGGTGTTGAGAGGCTCCCGGCCAGTCTACCAAACTGGTAATGAGCAGTCTACAGTGTCAACCACAGAGAAATAAACAGGGGGAGACTGACTAGGAAGAGGAGGCTCAGAAAGCTTGGATGTTATAAATGATTTGGAAATGAAGGAAGAGCAAGCCCGATTAAATGGTCAGGCATATATTTTTGGGAGTTGAGTATTTGAGCAGAAAATAAAACGCATGTTAATGAAACAAGGGCTTCAGCCATATTGCTGACTAAAGATGTACACATATGGCTAATGGCACGTATTCTAAATAATCAACAGAAAAAGAAATGTTTTGCTTCTGAAACAACAAAATGACAAAATGATATTCCCTCCCGTGTTGCCTGAGGCAGCCATGTCTCATTACAGCTTTGAAGCATCCGTTCTTCATTCCTTCTCCGGTTCCTCTTTACTGATTTCTCTGGCATGAACAGTAGTTCTGTTGCTCTGTATAAATCTTTGCCGCACTTTATGTGCTGGGTTTTGTTACAACTTAACTACCTGTCTTTAGTCTGTCACTTTTTTTATATCTCCCATCCGTATGAAGAATTGTTACTGTGCTATATATTCCTCATAGAAAACGCCAAGGACTTTCAGGCCAAAGAATGCTCTTACACAATCAACTATTGATATTTAAAAAGAAAACGGGATACAAGTCAGACTTCTCAAGTTGGGGGGAAGGGTGCTATTTAGCTAAGAATTATAAATAAAATCCATAGATGACTCTATATTGGACAGTAACAGTGAGAGAACTGTGATGTATAAAGTTCGGTATTCCAACTTGTAGTGTTCTTTCCTTCAACTAACAATGGAGTAATTTACAAGCATTCAGAGTTTCCATTCCAGGCCATTACACTTATGTTTAATAATTCTCACATTTATTGACTCGATTATTGGATGCCATTTGGCTATTAGCTGCATCAGTTCTCCAGAAGTTCATCTGCCATGGCAGAGACTCTAATGGCCTCCAGTACAAGGCTAAACAAGTTAATAGACCAAGCCTTGATAAAGATACCTTAGTTGCCAGTTTAAATTCGTTCTCTTCTGCATATACTGGTGACAAGGCAATCCTACTCTCCTAATAATGAGGAGACTATGGCTTCCAATTTCCTTTGCTTCTCACGGGCTCCTGCGATCCAATGGGGCAGCATGATGAAGACCTGCTCATTGTGGTGAGACACACTGAGCCATCAGAGATAACAGAAGCCCTACACAGATATCAGAGGCGCCAGTCCTGAAAGAGGGCTAAACAGTTTCATTCAGAGGTACTTCCTTAAGGGAGAAAACAGAAATGCTTTCCAGAGTGATCATCACGTTAAGGCACTATTGAGCTAAAGGACACTAAGAGCTCTCCATCTTCTCGTCTCTGAAAATCAAGCTTTGAATACAAATGTCTGAGTTCATGAGCTACCTGCTGCTTCTGAGAGCAGCCTCGACAGCCTGGAAATCCAAAGCTAAAGAGATATTAAAAATCAGGTCATCCTCAAGCTTCTGCCTGATAAAATAACAGTTGGCCAGGGCCGTATCCACAGCCACACCAATGAGAGGAAAGGGCTTGGAATGACAGAAGGCTGCTTTGGGAGAGGCCATGTTAAAGGTATCCAGTCCTCCTTTCAGTTATAAAATGTTCTTTGTAGCTTTATTTGGGTATATGCAGTAATTTAATGCTAATAATACAACTATTATTACCACCATCCTTACCATATATTGAAAGACCAACACATGCCAGATACATTGCTAAATGCTTAACATGTATTATCCATTAACTCCCTTAAGTAATATTTATTGAGTATCTGCTATGGGTACTGAGGTTATAGCAATGTTCAAGCCACACTTGACCCTTTCCCCAGAGAGGACAAACATCCTGATTTATTAATTATTTATTTTTTGCAAACGATGAAGCTGAGGCTCAAAATTTGCCCAAGACTGTACAGTATTGGGTAAGTGATGGGGCAGGATTTAAACCCAAGGCACTCGAATTCCAAAGCCACACTCCTAATCTCTTACCTCTGCTGATGTTCTAAGATCTGAGGCAAACCTAGACTATATAACATGGGAGGGCTGAAAGCAAGGTTGTCTTCTAGTAAGAGGTGTCTTTACAGTGGGACACGTTTGTCACTTTCTAAGCACGCAGGATAAGTAGGGTTTCCAGTTGTCAGAATGAGCAAGGGAAAAAAATTTGCCTCATATTATCCATCTGGCAGGTGGGATAGTTTGCTTGGCTAGGGGTCTCTCCGACTTGGAGATGCTGTTTAAAGCATCTTCAGGCACAGATGTTGGACAATGATTCTCAAATTTCTTCAGATGCAAATCTTAACGTCATTGGGCTCTTGCAACTCACCACAAATTATTGAGACATTATATTCGAATCTCACTGTGCAGAATACCAGGCTCTACATGAAGTAAGAAATAACAAGTGCCAAAGTTAAGCGAATGCCTGGAAGCAGATCTTCCACATAAGCACACTCTGTGTATTAATGTACTTTTATGCAAATTAGGGAAAGATCAATATTGGTCAATTTCAGCAGCAGAACCCTTATGGAGCCCCCCTAGAGCAGCCCCCCTAGAGCAGCAGTAATAGACTCCCTGCCCTTGGACCAGCCCCACCATGTGGCTTTCTAATTCTTCTGCTTCTAGCTAAAACCTCTGAGACCCCAGCCTCACAACTCCATTTGAAAGAAAAAGAACTCTAGTTTCAAGTTCAGGCCACATCCTCAAACACCAAGTCCACTGACTCTGAAACTTTCCTGTGTTTGCAAGGGCTTCTTAAACTCCTGAAATTTTTTATCTCTATAAGCCCTAGAGGAAACAGCATATGTATAAATATTAGTGTATAGTCAGTTTCCTTTGAGTTTTTTAACTTAATTTAATTATCTCTATAATTATCACTATACCTTTGGTAACAGGCTACTTCAATAAAATAACGTAGGAGTAACCAGGTCAGTAAGCTACTTGGGGTGTGAGATGAACATGACACTTTGGGCAAAAAATAATTTTGTCCCTTCACTTTAACTGACCGTGTGGTCCCTGACAACACCGTAACTGTCTCCAAGCACCCACATATCCAAGAAAATGGAAGAAAACGATTCGGGAGAGAGCACCTATTCTGTGCTAGGCCTTGTGTCCACATACTTCATCTTTCTAAAAATGTATAATGACCTGAAAGAAGCTCATAAAGGTTAAACCATTCCCTAAATGGGGTCACACAGGCTGTAAGTAGTAACACTGAGATAAAAGCCTGATTTTCTGTCTCCAAAGTCCATACTTCCCAATATATTCTCTGGCCTTTAATTGGTAATCCCCAGCCTATAGTATCATGATTATTCTAAGAAAGAGGCCAAAAGTGTCCAAATAATACTGCAAAATAAAAATCAATCTAATTTTAAAGCATTTAATAATAAATGTAGGCCAGACAACCCTTTGTGTGGAAGAACCAGCCTAATTAAATACGATCAGGTTACACAACTTCACAAAAGGTTGGTATTTACTAGACTAAATATACAGGCTTTGGTCTCCTGGGTGCTTCCCCTCCAGCACCCCGCTCCTGCCCCCCAGAGTAATATTAATAAGTGTGGTGCCAACAATATTGCTCCAAAGGGTCCACTTCTTGAGACCTTTAAACAGTGTTGACAGCCTCTAGAAGCCCCCACCACAAATAAAGGTATGGTGTCTAATAACTTTCCATGCAACAAACCATTCAAAGGGCTTAAAAAACAAACACATCTGTTTCCACATTCTAAGGCCTTCTGTTCTTGCCAAGTGGACAGAGGTGTTCACTGTTTTCAACCCCAGACTGTTAGAGACAAATGGAGTGTTTCCACAAGAAAATAAATTCTGAAAGAAATGTGTCAGACTCTATTCCGTAGGATTCAGGCCCCTAGGACCCCAAAAGAAAGGGCACATACCTGTACATACAGGTTGTTCAAAACTAACCCATTCCCTCTGCCCCTGCCTTGGCTCAGGGGCTCACCTGGACTCAAAAGCCTTATTTAACAAGCACCAAGCGCTTCGGGAGACCCTGGGGACTTCCCCTCAGGCAAACAGAAGGTCTCCTAAAGGCAACACTGCAAAATTGATCCAGCCCCAAGACTGACTTGCTCATTTCACCCCCAGCCAGACGGCACAGCTGGGGTGGGCAGAAGGCTCCCGAATCCGTTGGTCTGAGGCAGGTAATCCGTATTGCCCGCAGACCGGCTTCACCTTTTTCCTTCTTTCCACTCTTCAAAGCTGAGATACTGATTGCACCCTCGGCAGCCCGTCCCTGGCGGTACCCATTTATCTCCAGCTGAGGAGTAATCAAAGCTCTAGAAAATGTGTATGTTTGAAAGGCAAGAAAATAAGAGTAAGCCCCATACAGAATTTCTACATTCATTCTAGGCCAGTCAGGGTGTTCTCATTCTTACAGAATTATCCACTGTTTATCTCACAAAGTGAAAAAAAAGTCAACTCTGGGCTCAGGCTGTCCTGCTTTAAATCTCAGCTCCATTTATTAATTTAATTGCCTTGGGGAAATTAGTTAACCTCTTTCTGTCTGTGTCTAAAACAGGGAGACTATTTATTGTGAGAATTAAATGAGGTAATAAATGTAAACGGTATACAACAGAGAATACCACACGGTTAGCACTCCAGAAACGCTAGCCATTGTTCACACTATTACTCTGCTCTATAAAGCAGGGCCCTTCCTACACAGGAACTTGCATTCATCCTGATGAAGGATCTAGAATACACCCACAGTCCATTAGACACCAGAATGAACACATCACCCGCTATGAAAAACATTTATAGAAACAAGAAGAGTAACGGATCTGGGAGGAAAGGATTATAGATAACAGGGTTTCAGAAATATATCGAACATATAGCATACGAGGTCTGTCCGGAAAAAGTCTGGCCATTCTTAAGGTGATGAGAACAGTTTGTGCGACATCAGTGTAACCTGACAGCCAATGAGAGTGGACTGGAATGCGCATGTGTGAACAATGAAAATTTCATTGTACTAGTCAGTGAGGGTGGTAGGTGCCGCTGACTGAGCATCGGTACTGTGTGGCTGTCGCATTCAAAATGACCGAGTAGAGCAACAAATCTGCATCCAATTTTGCATTAAGTTTCCTCAAAGTAAACACTTCAGATGATTCAGAAGGCTGCAGCTATGGGCAACTGGTGATTGGCAGCTTCCTCGCAACTACGGTGCCAGCTCATGCATCATGACTCGTGCAGAATTTTTTTGACGAAACTAATCACCCACTTGAGTCGGCCCCTCTATAGCCCAGATTTGGTGCCCTGTGACTTCTGGCTTTTCCCAACGCTAAAATCACCTTTGAACAGGAAGAGATTTCAGACCGCTGAGAGATTCAGGAAGGTCAGACGGGGCAGCTGATGGTGACAGGGAAAACTGTGTGAGGTCCTAAGGTGCCTTCTTTGAAGGAGACTGAGGTGTCATTGTTCTGTGTACAATATTTCTTGTATCTTGTGTCTTCTTCAAGAAATGTCTCTATTTTTCAAGTTACATGGCTGGACACTTTCTGGATAGACCAAAGCAGTGCCTCCCTAAGCATTTTGCATTTGCCTCTATTCCCTTCCCAGACACCTTTGTTAATGCACTTTTCCTCAATGAAAACCTCCCCTCTGTAAAGCTTCTCTGTCCCTTCCTCCCTTAGTCGAAGACATACCTGCAGATGCTCCCCTAAGCAACGTGAACTATCTTCCCCCTGATCTATGGAAGGCCTCGGCAGAGCAAGCCTTCCTCTAGTTAAAGACAGAGCGTTTCCTCCCAGCCCGTGTCAGGGAGATTGAACACTGCTTCAAAATGCAAGGCTTTCAGAAGACATCACGTCTGTAGATGCAGCAGGTTTCAACTCTCTCACAAGCAGTTAGAATCTAGGACATCTGATTTAATGTGCTATCTGGAAATCTCCCTTGATCATTTGCTCTCCTTGTACTTGTTACAGACTTTCATGTTTAAAAACTATGACTTAACCACAAATGCCCCCTTGAGATTTGAAAGCAAACCAACAAAGAAAGAAACAATGAAGGAATTAAAAACACACTTTCACCTGGTTAATCCCTTACTGTGAAGGGAGGGAAGGTCAAGGGGACAGCATTGTATTTAGAAACTATGATGTACCAGTCAGCCTCATGCCCGGTCACATTCAGGTCTTAATATAAGGGAGGACCAAAGATGGCAGGAAGTCTTTTATTCAGTATTTTATGCCCAGTGCCTAGAACGCGGCCGGGCAGAGTTCTCAATAAATACACACTGAATGACTGAATAATAACAACTTGTCAATTTACAGACTAGTAAGCTGAGTAACACAAAGAGAAACAAATTAACTTGCCCAAAGTACCCAGAGAAAAGGCGACAGACTGAAAATTCTAAATCCATAGCCAATATTTTACCCACCATCTCTTGTTATACATTGTTACGGTATATTAAGAACCAAAGCAAAAGCAAAAAAACATCCTGTTACCAATTCCACTTAGAGAGTAAGTGAAGAAAGTAAAACACTTGTTATGGACAACTGCCAATGCAAAATGTGAGATAATCAGACAATGAATGCAATTCCAGTGCTGATTATTAAGCTATAAAAGTGCTGTACCAGAAGAACTGGGAGACGTAATGTCTTTATGAAGAGGTTGGCAGCTGGAAGTAAAGGAGGAAAAGGTGTCATCGTTTGTCATGCAGATATCCAGCCTGAAAAGCCTTTTGTTTCATTAAAAGCAACGACTCCAGAGCAAATGAGAACAAGAGAACAATCAAATTTGATGAACTGTATTCATTTAAAAGTGGAACTAGGAATCCCACTCAGGAAAAGTCTACAAATCAGATAAACTGAAATATTCAAAATTGTAAATGAATTAAGGACACCTTGGGCAGGCATGGATGAGTTTCTCACAAAGGAATTAAGCATTTATAAATGGTCCTAGCCAGAGAACCATAACGATAATGGGAAAATATTTGATCTTCAGAGATTGCTAGTTTGATTTTTTTAACTGATATTTTCTTTCTTCAGTCACACATTGAAAATCAGAACATTTAATCACAGAGGCACTTATTCAGACGAACCGGGGAAAGACATTTCTTCCCAGGCTCATTGTAAAATCTTTTGCCCTGTTTTATAATCACTGAAAGTGATTTCAGAGTTAAAACGAGCGGTGTCCCCTTAGAATTACTTACTCCCCAGTTAACATCTGGCCCTATGTAACGTAGTTAGGACTAGAGCTCTCTTTGAATTCAGTACATGCAATCCAACACCAGGTTACCAGGAAAACAGACAGGGAATCCATTATCAAGGGTGGTAAAAACAAAATCCACGCTTTGTATCTTTTGAAGCCTACTAATAATTCTCTAGACACCCTCGCTGAATCAGGGCAGAAAACGGTTCCACAGTGACATGGACAGACCATATTATAGCAGATCGAATCAAGGAGCAGACCCATCAACTCATTCCAGCAAAACTAACATCACTGTGTCCAAGAGGCACCAGGTGACTTTTGTTTAAAAAAATAATAATTATTATATAAATATGTATAAATTATAGAACAAAAGCTAGGACACTGTCTATGCTTGGAGTTCCCTAAAGTCCTGCTTTCATGAAGTCAGTGGGAACCAGATCCTTTTGAAAGGTCCCTCTCAGACGAACAGCTTCCCACAATCCTAGCATCCAGGGTCATTTCATCCATTAGGTTTATGAGCTATAAACTTTTTAGAAGCCTATAAAAATCTTTAAGAGCTGGAAGGAAAAAAAGACTATGTGCTCAAAAATACAAAAAGAAAACTATATAATATGTCTTGATTTTTCTATAAAAGGCACCATTATATCAATTTCATAAAGTATTAAAAAGTACATTTGCAGAGGCAGCTTCACGTTCTTAGGTTTCCCTCCCCTATCTTGAGTATGCGACATAATGATTGCAGAGAAATCAAAGTCATTCACGAATTAAATGTGTAACCCAGGCCAAATAATTTCAAAAGTAAAATTAATAAAACTCCTTTACCAGTGAAAGTTACTATTTAATAGAGCATGTGAGGGTGTTTCAATTTGTTCAACATGAGGTGGGTTGGGTCCTTCCAGTTATGAACACTGAACACCTACAAGGAGTTTAAATGGCAGCCCCACCCACCCCCGCATCCTCCACTCTTCCCCCCTTTCCCATCCTTCCTCCACAGGCCCTTCAGAGTGACGTCTGCAAAACACTAATGTAGCCAGGTAACCATGGACACCTCTGGATACAGTCTTGAGTGGCTTCACACGGCACTCGGGATAAAACCCAAACTCCTTACCATGGTCGAGAACACACCCAGTGCCCAGTCTCACCTCGAAGACTCAATCCCTCACTGTCCACTTTTTGAGGGAATCCTATTAATTCCACCTTCAAAATGAATCCAGAATCCTCCCATTGTCACCACCTCCTCTTCTATCAGGTACCCTATTCCGCGCAACCGTCACCTCCCACCTGGAGAACAACTGCCCCAAAGTCCCCTTTCTTCTACCCTTGCTGCCTGTGGGCAGTTTTTACCACAGCAGCCTGAGTGAATCTATTTCAAAAGAAGACAGTTCATGTGACCTCTCTACTCAAAATTCTCCAGTGGAAGAATTCACTGAGCATCAAATCCAAAGGTCACACAATGGTCTACAGGGCCCTGCCTACACGATCTAGCCCCTCACTACCCTCTACTTTTCTCCTCTCCGATATCTTTATTTCTCTTGCTGCTCTGCTCACACGAGTCTTCTAGCTGTTTCCTGACTGCACCAGGAACATTTCTGCTTCCAGGCCTTTATATTGGCTTCCCTGGTCAGGAACATTCTCCCTCAAGGCTCCTGCAGGGCTCACACCCCCACTTCCTTTACCTCTTTGATTCCATGCCACTCTCTGACAAGGCTGTCTCTGACCGCCATGTTATAAATTACAGCCTATCGCTGCCACTGCCGCCACATCTGCCTGGCAATCTCCGCCCTATTTTTGCTTTTTCCCACTGTACCACCTTCTAATATCTTCTGTATCTGACTTATTTATTAGGGTGTTCATTTATTTATTATTTGCCTTTGCCCCTACTAGAACATAAGTTTCAACAGGGCAGGGATATTTGGTGTTCATAATGTATTTCAAGTTTCTAAAACAAGGCTTAGCAGCTCAAAAACCACGGGTCGACTGTTGAATCAGTCTCTTTACTCTTGGAACACTGGACTTTTCAGTGTGTTGTATAACAAGCAACACGTCTGGTCTTTGTCCTGGGTTTCTGACACAGAGCTTCTAAAACTCTTGGAATTCCCCAAGTAATAAAGATGCCTTTGATATACATGAGCCCCTGGATCACGACTGAGTTTATGCTAATGAGATGACACCTGGTGGGGTCCTAGATAACTTCAAGATGGGGCTTAGTCACAAGATCAACCATATGATCGGGGGCTGGAGATCTGAGCCCATCTGATCTGCAGGGAAAGGTCGGCTGGAGTTTCAGTTCACTCATATAGCCAATGAACGATTCAATCCTTCATACCTACATAATAAAATCCTAATCAAAACTCTGGCCACCAAAGTTCAGTGGACCTCCCTCGGTGGTGAACACACTGACGTGGCAGGAGGGTAACACACCCTGACTGACTCCATGAGGAGAGAGCATGGAAGCTTTAGGCTTAGGACCCTCTCAAATGCTGTCCTGCTCCCCACCGTGTGTATCTTTCCTTGTCTGTTCCTGACTTGTATCTTTTATAATAAAACTGTAACTTAATGATAAAACTGTCCTGAGTTCTGTTACTTTTCCTAGTGAATCATTAGACCTGAGGATGGTCATAAAAACCCCCAGGTTTGTAGACAGCTGGTCTGAAGTAAAGACATTGTGAACTTGTGGGGTCTGTGTGAATTCCAGGTTGTCAGTGCCAGAACTGAACTGCAGGACACTTGATGTCAGTGTGTAGGCCCTCCAACATATTGGGGAGAAGCAGCCTGAAGTTCACTCTTTCTTCCTTTTGGTTTCTAACTAGTCTAGAAAATAAAGAAGGAGCATTACCCAAAAGGGATTCAAATTAAGAGATTCATTAATAACCGGATTGAAGACTATGACTTAGATTAAGGGTAAAGGTAAATGGAGTCACCTAGTCTCCTCATACTTCTAAGCCAGCACTACTCAAAGAAAACATCATGTGGAGCCTCGAATCTGAGCCACCTAGGTAATTACCATGTTTTAGTAACCAGTTTTTAAAGAGTAAAGACAGGATAAAATAAATTTTAATTATGTATTTTACATAACTCATTGTGTCCAAAATATCATCCTAAAATGTAATATAAAAATTATTAATGAGGCATTTTCACACTAATTCATCAAAATCTGATGTGTTTTTCACGTTTATAGCACATCTCATAGTAGACCAATCACATTTAAGCGCTGCTATCAGTAGCCACCTGAACAGCTTCCATATGGGACGGCTTAGTTCTAGGTATCGGAAACGGCCTTGATCTCTTGCCAGGTAGCTCCGGCGGTTAGAGCGTCATCCCGACTCACCAAGGCTGCGGCTTCGATGCCCAGTCAGGGCACATACAAGAATCAGCCAGTGAATGCATAAACAGGTGGAACAACAAAAGTGTCATTTCTCTCACGCTCTCCCCCGCTCTCTCTGTCTGTCTCTCTCTTCCCCCACCCCAGCCCCTTCCTCTCTCTCTAAAATGAATTAGTAAATTTCTTTAAATATGAAAAACAAACTGCCTTGAAAAGAATAAACCAACCAGTTAGAAACAGAAAAACTGGAGAATGGTTTGGCCTGAAGGGCGCATCCTGCCTGACTTCCACCAAAGAAGAACCCGGGGCAGGAGTTGGGGGTGCTGGCAGATCCAAAACAGCAAAGCCCATCCCTTCAGAACAGAGAACAGACTCAGGCTCTGCCAATGAAGCATGGCCCAGCGAATGCCTGGAAATCCCCCCAGTCAAATTGAAGGGGTAGGTGGAGAAGCATCAGAAATCCTGAGAGCTCAATATCTCTAGAAGGAGGTAAAACGGAACTTTGCTTCTCTGTGGCCCACAGCAAAATCGAGAATACCAAGGGATTCCTTCCTCTCCCTGTAAGGCCTTTGCAAGTATTAATGACAGCTAATGTTTCTTGAGTAAGGCACCATACCTAGCAATTGAAGAAATACGTTTCACTTAATCTTTACAATAAATCTCTTTTTCGGATAAGTAGATTTAGGTAGAGTAAGGTTAAGTAACTTGCCCGAGGCCAGCTAGTAACAAGTGGATTTGGATTTCGATACCAAATCTTTAACTCCAAAGTCTAACTTCCCAACTAAAGTTCTCCGGTGTAAGAGCTTTCCCCCATTTTCACCTGGTCAGCTCTGTGCACCCTTGGAAGCACAAATGCAATATCAGTTCCTCCTTGAGTAGATCCTATTCCCACTCCAGCCCAACATTTCTCTCTCATGACTTGGGCTGATTTTGTCAATGACTTATGAAGGTTTTAACATGCATTATATAACTTGATTTAATCCTCAAAAAATCCTATTAAGTAAATAAAACCATTTTCACTATATAGAAGGTATTAGTCAGGGTTCTCCAAAAAAACAGAACCAATAAGATAGATAGATAGATAGATAGATAGATAGATAGATAGATAGATAGATAGATAGATAAATGATAGATAGGCAGACAGACAGGTATTTAGACAGATATAAGAGGAGATTCGTTATAGGAATTGGCTCACATCATTATGGCAGCCGAGAAGTCCCACAACTCTACCATCTATAAGCTGGAGAAAGAGGAAAGCCGGCGGTGTAATTCAGCCTGAGTCCCGAAAGCCTGGCAACCCAGAGGGCTGCTGATGTTAAGTCCTAGAATCTGAAGGCCTGAGAACCAGCAGCTCCAACATCTAATAGCAGAAGATAGACCTCCCAGCTCAGTAAGACGCAGAGACTTCCGCCTCCCCCTACCTTTTTGTTCTGTCCCAGGCCTCCAGGATTGGATGATACCCACCCACCCACCCTGGTGAGGGCTATCTTCTTTACTCAGTCTACTGAGTAAAATACCCTCACAGACGCACCCAGAAATGTTTTACCCACTATCTGGGTACCCCGTAGCCCAGTCAAGTAGTCACGTAATTAGCTACACAGAAGGGGAAGCTGAGACTCAGAGAGGTTAGAGGTGACTTGCTTAAGGTCCTAAAGCTAATGAGAAGCAGAATCAAGACTCGAATATGGGGCAGTATGAGTCCAGAGACACAGTGGGGCTAAATGAGGCTGCAGCTCTGGGAAAGGTTCCAGGAACTTAATGGTGACCACACAGCCTTCACGGGAGAAGCAGAATCAGAGAGTGACACTCATGTCCTACTTGCCTACGTAATATGTCTAAGCCCACATGGTTGGTTCACTGGCATAAACCATTCTTCACTGCTGCTGGACTGCTGGGCATGTGCAGATGGACCCCCTGAAGATGTCATAAATGAACTGATTTTTTAAATTTGAGAATACAGGTGCTCCTCTCATCCAGCAACAGCCTACTCCACTTAGTTCATCTTAGGGCCTCTTCACAAGTCCCTCTCTGGTAAGCAATGGAAGAAGCTCTAGTAAAAAGCAGACCTACTGACTCATCCTCATGCCCTGTCGTTCCCTGGGCCTCACAGAGGACACCTGTCCTCAAGATATGGGAAGCCGGGCATTTCATGTTAATTATTCAGACTCCAGTGTCTATCAGAAACCAAGAAGCTCTTAATTTTTCTGAGTTGTTAAAATATCCATTTTTCTTTCTTCTGGTAAAATTTTCCATCCGAGTCATTAAAAATTGCTTGTTGTTCCTATGACATCTGGGAAATCACTTTGCTTTCCTAGTACCGGATAAACACAAAGGTCACCATTAGGGCGTCAGCAGTTAGGGGCCTATGTGTCACCTAGAGAGCAAGGTAAATGCTGAGAAGTCTCTCTCGCGCCACTTCTAAAACAAACCTCAACACACAGTGCAGTGAAACAAGAAATGACACGGAGTGTGCTTGCTAATAAAAGCAGAAGGAAACTACAATTTAATCTAAACAGGCTAATCCAAACACTGGTTTCACTTAAAGCTTGGAAAATGCCATTTCATTAAAATGTGTTTTCATTTCAGAACATAACTGTCAGACCCAAACTGTTCTATTACAATAGAAGATAAGAACATGTATGATAATACACTTTTAGATTAAGTAAATCAAAATGTATTGGAGTTCTTTTTTAAAAAATACTTTAGAATGAACTTGTGAATTTCTAAGCCTAAACCAGAGGCCGCCTTGCACAAATTTGCTTCATGTAACATTCAGGGACCCACACCCATACAAGTGCCCATAAGTCCATCAGTAATGTCTTACAGGAGCCACGCCCACAGGTGTTAAACTATCCAGAGAGAGAGGACTCGGCCTTGTACACAAGGGCATTGCTTATACTCTGGGATCTTCTATATCCTAGATTTTTTGACTCAGACTCAATCTCCTTGGGCTAGAAAATGGCGAAGAGGCATAGAAGGTTTTAACCAACAAGGTCTTGGCAAGTAAGAGAAGGTATAAGGAAAAATAATAACAGTTTCTTTAAACCATGTCTATGTCCTTGGAAATAATTCAAATAACTTTTCCCTGGTTATGAAAATAATATATGGTCAAAAATATTAAGCTTTAGAGGATTCTAATACACAGAAGATATAATGCAGGAAGCCATGTAAACTTATGTTCTTGAATATTCAGGGCTGAAGAATATATTATTAAATGGAAAAGTATTTTACCACATAGTAAGTAAAATATACTACGTTTATAAAACTGAAGGTTTTTCACATTAAAAAGAGAAAGACCGAAATCAAATAAAAAGAGGCAGAGAGGCAGAAACTGGAAAAGTCGGTATCAAAACATTAAATGTGGCTTATCTCTAGGTAACAGGATTATAGACAGTTTTATTTTGTCTTTTGAGACTTTTTTATATTTCAACTTTTCTGCAGTGAAAATGTACTATAGTCAGCCGTCTGTATCCTTGGGTTCCACATCATGGAGTCAACCAATCATAGATAGAAAAAAAATTTTTTAATGTTACATGGGTGCTGACATGTATCACATAGTTAAGCCTGGATGGCTGAGTCTGTATGAAACATGTAGAGACTTTTGTTTATCATTATTCCCGAAACAATACAGTACAACAGCTATTCACAAAGAAATTACATTATTTGGTATTATAAGTAATCCACAGGTGATTTAAAGTAAACAGGAGGATGTGTGTGGGTTACATGCAAAGAGTATGCCATTTATATAAGGGACTCGAGCATCTGTGGATTTGGGTGTTGCTGGAGGTTCTTGAACCCAATCCCTCATGGATACCAAGGAACATGTGTACTTTTAAAATGAGGAAAAGAAATCATATTTTGAAAGATACAGAGGAAGAATCTACAAAATAGATCATGGGAAAAAAAGTTACATCAAGATTTTTGTTGCTGTTGGCATTCCTACAGTTTAGATTTCCTATACACAGGAATTGACTTTGACCAAGAATCTGGTTTATCAGAGAAACGTGTTTGCTCAAGTAAGGCACCCTGTGGCCTGAAGGAGACCTACTATAAACACAGACGCTTACACAAAGAAAAGCAATTTTCACCAAACAATGATGTTTTAGGGAAAGCTTCCAAGGCCTGGCAATTTCTCTAATGGCCACCGTGCCAATGGCCTCAGGTAAAATGCAACTACTGGATTTTGTGGGGCAGAGAGTCCAGAAAGTGAAAGACGATGGTCCCCCTCGATCAAGACTCTTGTCACTGGCATCTGTTTTCATTAACAGGACCTAGACCTCAGCAGCAGCGACAGCCTTGGAGAATGATCGGGATGGTGGAGAATTTTTAGGAGTGACGCCCTGAATGCTAAGTCTACAGAGGCCCAGCCACTCGGCTGTCTGGAACAGATCTTAGGCTCACAGAAATCACGTGGAATCCTTGGGTCCCATAGTCCTACCCCCTCACTTAACAGATGAGAAAATTAAGTCGTCCCGTAGAAGCTAACAGACTCGGAGGTCACCCTGGTATTTCCTAATCCCAGTCATGGGAGATGACAAACATTCAAGAACAAAACTTTTAGAAAATCGCTTATGTCAGAAAGAGGCTCTTGCTGACACTAACCCAAGCCTCATAAGCTGGCCCAGGGTGTAGGCTTGCATACTTATGTGTCATGGTAGATTTAGAAATAATTCCTCTCGTCCAAGTCAGATAACACTGCACAGCTTAATTCTAGCAGTCCCTTCAGAGTCTGTGCTATCTAACATGCATGTGACACCTTATTAAATCAACTTCTGGGGGGGGAAAAAAGCCAATTTAAAATAGACTGTCTCAAAAATTACATCTATGTAATTTATGAGTTTTAAGTAATCTCTATTCAGATTGTCACTTCCAAGATTCTAATTAAAATTCTTAGTTCACAGAAGACTGAAGCAAGCTGTAAAAGAATACAAAGGAAACTTTGCAGGTCTTTTGATTTCCCCACCTGCCCCTGCTGCAATGCTAAGTAAAACCACACATATTATCTCATGATGGGAGGGGGTGGGGCAGGCCAACTGAATAATACTGCTGACAAAGGTAGGTGACGGTATCTTATTTTTATTCATTGGTTTTGAAAATGTTTAAAATGCGGCACAGCCATTGCCAGCGACTGACATCTACATATGTGTTTGTTTGTGGCATCAGTTGTTAAACTAACACTTTAATTTAAACACACACACACACACACACACACACACACACACACATTTCCACTTAGCTTTTAAAGTGTCGAATTTGGGCCTGCAACGAAGAGCTGCTGTGAACTACGGAGCTGTGCGGGTCTTCAGAAGATTTAGCTCGGGGGCCGCAACGGCAAGCTGAGACCTTTAGTGGGATGGATCCACACGCTCTGAGACCCACCGCGCTACAGGGGAGGCTTGGAAGTGATGCCCATGAGTGGATACCTGGCCTTAAACAGTTTCCCTCTACCAATGCCTTAGCAGGAAAATGCTTAGGAAGCGTTGTATTTATGGGTATGGCCTCAAAAATGCAGCTCAGAAAGCTTAGACATAATTCCCTTCAGTGTGGAAAAAGGCAATGTGAAGAAACAAGGGGGCAGGAAGAAAGCCACAACACAGATTTACAAAGTGGTCCCCACCCGCCCATACTGCACAACCGCAGAGGGCGCCACTCACATGATATTCTGATATCCCACGTGAACCGTGCTCCCTAGAGTTAGACAAAGACCGCTCCCTTTCTCCCAGTCAACCTCCCGGTCCCTTCCCCATTTTCTATCTATTCTCAGTATCAAGACACTGACGTTTTTAAACCAGTGGCAATTCATCCAGAGGGCAAGATCAAGGACTTTGAGCTTTGCTAGTTAAAAAAAAAAAAGAACAAGTACTGCTGTCTATTAGTAGTTTCCGTCATTCACTCACTCTCTTCATCCCATTATTAACTCTACATTCACTGATAGCTTAAGGGTTTCTATGCACCGGGGAATCAGAGAATCAACTTGAGTCGGAGTTCTACATTACAGAGATACCGTATCTAATGTGCAGAATCACCTCAGACAGCACAGAGGATGAGGACAGACCTCCAGGTTTCTTGTTGGCATAAGGAAAAAATGCGGAGGGGACTCAGAGCTTTGCAAGTTGGCTCCAGAACATTGCAACTCCATATTCTTGAACAAAGGTGGACGAGTTCTGTCCTGTCTTCTGAGGACGGGACAGAAATGCCCATAATAGTTCTCCTCCATATCGCCAGGCCTGTGGGTGGTCCCCTACCACATGAACTCTAACCTGGGCTATGTGACTTGCTTTGCCTAATAGGACCACAGCAACAACCACAAAAATAGAGACATAACAAGCACCCATGCACTGGGGTTTGCCTTTTCTTGCTGCTCTTGGGGACTCTGAAAGCACTGCCACATGACCGAGCCCAGGCAAAGGCACTGGGACGCCGCAGATACACAACTACTTCACCCATTGCCCCCCTGACGTTACGCCAGTTTCCAGCCTTGTGAGTGGGCTGTTCCTAGGCCCATCCCCCGGCCAACCTAATGAAACATAAGAAATTATACACATTTTTGTTATATGACAGTAAGTTTCAGGGTGGTTTGTTATTTAGCAAAAACTATTGAGTCACTACTCGCCTTTAAAGCAGTAGAAACTCCAAAGACAGATCCTATAACAGAGGCCCTCCTTAGCAAAGAATGTGTTTATGTGCAATCCTGGACATTTTAATCAAAGGCTACCTAGATCAGATGTCAAGGAAATCTGCTTTATGTTTCTCACATCATAAACATCTCAAGTCACTACAGTTTCTGGCGTCACCCAGTAGCCAAATCAATTAAGTCAGTAAAAAGTGATGCAATTTGGTTGAGGAGTGGAGCTAAAATTTGAAAACACCTGTAGTTGGGATGGCTGGTCAGAAGTTTCAGCAACAGCATGAAGTGTTGCCCTGACCTATATGGCTCAGTTGGTTGGGTGTGATCCTCAAAGCAATAGGTCACTGGTTTGATTCCCAGTCAGAGTACGTGCCTGGGTTGTGGACCAATTCCCAGTCAGGGTGCATATAAGAAGCAGCAGATCGACGTTTCTCTCTTATATTGATGTTTCTCTCCCTCTCCTTCTCCCTCCCTTCTCCTCTCTCTAAAAATAAATAAATTTTCTTTTTTTTTTAAAGCAAGTGTTGGAAAGGTAACAGTGAGACTTCCTGTAATGGCTGTGGGAGCTATGCTGCCCAGTTCCCTTTCTAGGACTGAAGCACTTATTCCTCAGATTCTGGGAGTGTTGGCAGTTGAATCTCTCTAGGAACTTCTCTCAGTGGAGGAGAGCTCCCTTTCCCGAGGTCATGGCCTCTTACTTGCACTGCCCGAGGTCACATGCAATGACTGTTCCCCACCCTGCCAGGTTGACACATTCCTGCTACTCCAATGCAGGACAATTCCTCTAAGCCATCCCGTGGAATTGGCTGAGGCTTGTCTTGTCACTGCATGGCAGTTCAACGTCTTCCTTTCCCCAGTCCTGCTTCTTTCATTTCTTCACAGGTATCGATTCTGGGAGCACTCACCAATAAAATTCTTGCATATCAGTCTCCATGCTTTTAGGGGAACTGGATCAAAGACACTCCCAGAAGCACTGACTTGCCAGACAGGGATAATAAAGAGCAGTGGTTACAGAAGAAAGCCATCACCCAACAGGATAATGGCAACAGGGGTAAATGACAAGAAGCCATCAGAAGCCATGACATTCCATATGTTCATAAAAGGAGAAGAATCCCAAGAAAAAAAAGGGATTGGTAAGCTGTGCTAAACCCCCTTGTGACTGTGTCCCCTGGTTTGCATAGCCTTGAGAAAGCTAGAATCATGTTTGTCCACCACATTGAAAGGTCAACCCTAAGTCACCGGAGCTAGAAAATTAAAAGGAACCAAGTAAGTGAAAAACTCCTGTCCCAGAAGAGAGACGGCCGGAAGTAGGAGAACGCGGTCATGTTATCCAAGAGAGAACTGAAGAGGTAGGAAGATGTCAGCAGACTGAATGTGTTACAAATCTTCATAGTTAGGAATGCAAATGACAATCTAAAGACCTGAAGGTATGGGAGTTATTTTGGAATTCTCAGTGGTTCTCTGTAAGTTTATTGGCAGAACTTTCTAACGTTTAAAAATATGATAGTAGGCTTCCTGTTTTTATTTGTTGATGATTTTAATGGAAATTCTGTGTCCCAAATATTCAAAAATATTTAGGAATGTTTTGACTTTTTTGTTAATGAACATAAAAATTGTAAAGAAATAGATTGCTTTCTAGGAAACACATGACTGCAGATTAATTCAGAAATATAAAATAACGGCATAAAAAAGCCTATAAAAATGTAAAGAAATCCAGTAACTATTTTCAGGAAAGCTTTCAGACCTACTTTCTCACCAGAGAGATGTTTCAGACTTCAAAGTTATCAATAACCCCTATGCTACGTAATATCCCAAGTTAATGGGGGGAAAATGGATGTTCCCTGATAAGCCAGAGGCGGACCTGCTCTAGGGCTGATGGAAAAGTAAGAAACAGACCACAGAAGATCCCAAGCATGACAGAGCAAGCCATATACACGGTAAGACGGAAAGCTAGAGAGGCACTGTGGAGCTGCATCCCCTTCACCTGCATCCTCAGCTTTTCTATAACCTGTAGGCTACATGTTAACTGGTTTAGTAAAGAAACCAAGGAACAGCAGCCTTGAACTGAGCATGAGCTAGCAACCTTCAGCCCAAATCAGCCCAAGGAGTCTGGCTAAACTCTCTTACTAATGCATTTTATTAGCAAATCTTGAAACCAAAAATGAATACGACAACACTGACTATCAGAAAAACAGTTCCAAGATAAAAGCCAGTTTATTTATTAAAGTATGGAGTTGTGAAATACTAGAAAATAGTATTTTAGAAATTTAGAAATCCTAGAAATTTTAAACCTGTAATGTTGAATAGCATACTAAAATGGTATGCATTTAGTAATGCAAGAATGGCTTAATATTAGAAAATCTATCAATATACTACTGGTATCATGAATTCATCTATTCATAACCAATAGGATCAACTAATCAATACCTAAGATGAACTTGATAAAACTTGACAATAAATTATTGTGAAACACTAGGGGAATTCCCATTAAAATTGAACAAATTTAAAAAACAGAATGTCTACTATCTTTTTTTTTAAACATTAGTTACCATCAGAAATGTAATTACCATATGCCAGTAAATTCACAAAGAACAACTGAAAATGAAAAGATAAAATTGGTGACATTTCGCATATGATACATGGGGTGCTCTGTTTTGTTTTACCTAGATTTCCCAAGAGCAACATTTCTCATGCTTGGGTTCATGGAACCCTGAAGGCTCATGGGTACATTCTCAGGATACTCCAGTTCTCGATAGTGACTTTGTATTTATAGTTTTATATTTCTAATCATCTGAAATATTAATATAAGCTTTTCCAAATATTTACAGTTGATGAAAGCTGGATTTGGCCTGCAGGATATAGGTAATTATACAGCCACATGATTTGGTCACAATTGTCGCCAAGTACTACTGCTTTAATTTTTGAGTCCTGATAAGAAAAAGACAAAGTCAAAAATAACATATAAGTTTTGCATTTTTATCAAGCTATGGCATGAATTCAGGCTTTGGAGCAATGGGAAAAATGAAAACCAGAGACAGAACTGAGCCTCCACAGTGCATACAATATTTGGGCTGCCAGAGCCAGTGACCCCAGACTAAAGCAATCAGGACACTGTCATATCTCAAGAACTGCTCTGAATTCAGTGAAATGATATATTAATATATTACCATACAATGAATACGGTTAATTTGACATGTATTAGTTTTGTGGATTATAGTTAAGAGCTACCAGAATAAAAAGTGCTATTTTTACTTATAAATTATTATATTTTAGAAGTATTCTAATTATGCTCAAAAATAATTTAAATCATCACAAGTTTTTCAAAATATTTTTTCCTTTAAGAACTGGTCAATATCTGCTCTAGCTGGTATGGCTCAGTGGGTTGGGTATCTTCCCACAAACTGAAAGGTCACTGGTTCAACTCCCGGTCAGGGCACGTGCCTGGGTTGCAGGTTGGGTCCCCAGTCAAGGTGTATAAGAGAGGTAACTAATGAATGTTTCTCTTGCGCATCAGTGTTTCTCTCCCTTTCTTTCTCCCTGCTTTCCTTTCTCTCTAAAAATAAATAAATAAAATCTTTGAAAATAAATAAATAAAATAAAAACTGGTCAACACTTTACTGAAACTTAAGAAATATTGCCTTAGACCATTAAAATATCATTAACACTAATAAAAAAGTTCAGTGATAAAGACAGATATGAAGTAAATGTATAAAAATCAGTAGCATCCTTAAATACCAGCAATAAAATGGTCAAAATATAATGGAAAAACATAACCACCATATCACCAGCACAACAAAAGATAACCAGGAATAACATTAAGAACAAATATTAAGGAAGGACATGTTAGGCTATAAAACTTTACCTAGAGACTCAAGTCTTGTCTATGAATCAATGGAAAGGTATTTGTGATAAAACTAAATAATGTTTAAAAGTCAGTTATTCTGAAATTTAATTATATGTTTAATTCAATTTCAGTTAAAGTCCACAAGACTATTACTGAAGTGAGGCTGTGTAGGTGTAGAAGAATAAAATTGTGAGAATGGTCAAGGAAGTCTAGCAAAATGTAAGAAACAAGGATGGAGCTAAGAAGAAAAGGGTTACAAAATAGAATTAGAATTAATTTAATTAAATGAGTACCTTTCTATCAGACCTTCTTGCAGTCTTCTACTATACAAATGTGTTGCGTGGGGGGAAGAGCAGTTACTGAAAGGCATATACTATTTAACAAATGAGTTTAAGCAAAAAACACTTCTCCGTGAAACAGTCCCTATCCATCTCCTGTACACCACAGAGCACAGTTTGAGAAATGCTTGAAACCCTACAAATGTGTCTTGGAGACTCTCAGTTTCCTAACCTCTTCACTTTCAACACCTTTTCCTCTATGCTCTTTAGCCATTCACACGAGGACCCACTCCCTAGACCTTGTCATCATCAGAAATCCTACGACCTCCAACGATCTCGTTTCAAGGCCTCTTGTGTTCAAACCACTGTCCCTTTTGCCTTCAGCTCCCTGGCATTGCTTCACTTCTGCCACAATCCTTCCACCTCATGGAAGCTGCCAATCCCCCAATCTACCATTCGCTTTCCCACTGTTCATCACCAGCCCCTCCCCTCTCTTCAGTTGACCTGTATAGCTCAGATTCCATGTCTTCCTTTTTTTTTAATTAAGTTTATTGGAGTGACAATGATTAATTAAATTATATAGGTTTCAAGTGTATAATTCGATGATACATCATCGTCTATATACTGTATTGTGTGTCCACCACCCAAAGCCTAATCTTCCTCTGTCACCATATATTTGACCCCATTTACCCTTTACTACCTCCCACCCCCTTCCCTCTGGTAACCACCATATTGTTGTCCGTGTCTATGAGTTTTTGTTTGTTTTCCTCATTTGTTAATTTGTTGCTTTCAGTTTTATATCTCACATATACATGAAATCATATGGTTCTTGACTTTTTCTGCCTGACTTAATATTATTAGCATGATATCTCAAGATCCTTCCATGTTGTCACAAATGGCAGTATTCTATCTTTTCTTATGGCTGAGTAGTTTCAGTAGAACACTACTCACCCATGTCTTTCCTTTTAATCATTCCCTTAACCTCACCCCTGTTGTCCATCTGTTCTATACATACTTGCCTAAAGCCCTAAAACTTATGAAATCAACTCTCCACTTTTCTTTGCCTTCATACAATCAACTGAAAGTTTCAAAAAAACCCCAAATTCCTACTGCCAGCTTCATGAAGCATCAAATGGTCTCGCCTACACTTTCTTTTAACCTCCCTCCCTCACCCCTAGTCAAGACTAGGCTAGCCAAACCTTCTCTTCCAGACCCAACTTATACATACTCAGCAGTTCCTGTCTGATAATTCCAGTTCACCTCCCATAGACAAAACAAACTGCCTCATACACAAACACTCTCATTGTTCCACCATCAAATCAACATTCCACCTCACATCTATCTTTCACTTAATCTTATGAAAAAAGTGAATGTCTAACCCCCACCAATGGGCAGTTTTTCTACCTGTCTTCTAGATGCCATACCACCTGCCCCCTAAATGATCCCATCTCTTGAACCTCATAAATCTCTCCTCCGTTGGGTCTTTCCCATCCACATTTGCACATACTCTGATATATGCCATCTTAAAAAATGAAGATGTATTCACACAACCAAACAACAACAAAAACAAATGTCACCTTGTCCCCTGATCTGTCCTCTGCCTCTGATCCATTTTTCTGTTATCCGTCAAAACTTCTCAGAAGAGATGCCTGTACGTGCTTCTCCCCAGTAATACTTTTAATTCACTCCTCAACCTATTCCTCTTGACGGCCTTCTGCCCCAACTGCTCCCATGGCAACTGCTCTTTGACAAAATCCCCAATAGCCAAACTCTTGTCAAATCAAATAGGTATCTTTCTGATCTCCCAATGTTTCTCGGTAACATTTAACAGAAATAACTTGTCCTCTTTAAAACCCTTTCCTAGTGCTCTGCCTTCGCATCACAGGCATCTTCTCTCTCACTGGGCACCATTTATCCGTCCTCTTTGCCGGCTCCTCCGTCCTCACCCAAACTCAAACCTTGAATAGTCCTCGGGAGCTGGTCTAAGCCCTTATCATTCTCTCTTGATGATCACAACCATTTTTATGATTTCGAGTATCACTTGTATCTTGATAAATCTCAAATTTATATCTCTGGTGTAGACTTCTCCTTTTTGACTTTAGATTCATATGTCCAACCCCCTACTACTCATCTTCACTTAAATATTTCACAGATACCTCAAACAGAATTCTTGAATACCCCCTCGCAAAGTGACACCATCATCCACAATTACTAAAGCCAGAAACTTTGTGGTCATCCTTGATGACTCCTTTCCTGTTACTCCATTCTATTCAATCTACCTGTAAGTGCTGTCTATTTAAATTCACCTCGCTTTTCTCTTTCATCACTGCCCCCACCCAATCACCATCCTCTCCCTAGAGAGGTTCTCTGGAGTGCTTCCCTGTCTGTGGCCTCCTGCAATGTCTTCTTCATAAAACAGCCATTGGATTATATGAAAATCTAAGTCATGTATTCTACCTCTGCTTAGAATCTTTTAGTAGTAAATCTTTACACTTATTGGAAATTACTTACCATAGCCCCCAGACCCTTGAAAATAGGGACTCTGCCAGCCTCCTCAGCGTTATGGTGTGCCTCTTGGCCCCTACTTCTCTGAGCGAAAGCCACATTCCCATCTTATTTATGTATTTTCTCATTTACCCGCCATTTGCCATACCCCAATGCGACTTTCACAAGTTCCAAGCCAGGCCTTGTCAATCTCTTTACTGTTCTATCCCCTGCAATAAGCAGGAATGTTAGGCCATGGCAGGTTCATAATAAATATTTTTTATTTAATTGGGATGAATTTGGTTAATAAAGTTACATAGGTTTCAAGAGTACAGTTCTCTAATACATCATCTGTATATTGTATTGTGTGGTTATCACCCAAAGTCACATATTTTTTAAGTTAGTGAATGAAGAGAAGTATTCTTTTTGCCTATACACGCCTCTCACCCCAAATAGTGCCACCAATTTTTTTTTTGCAATCATCTTTAGCTCTTCTGAAAAGATAAATTTTTTCATATTCATGTCCTGTTTCCACCTTGGTGAGTTATTAACGGCCCCACAAGCAACTCTCAGAGTGATTATGACAATTTCGAAAGCGGCTCTGATGCACTTAGTCCATAATTACTATTCATTCTGGGTCCTCAGCTTACCAAAAGACATGTTCCGTCACTGAAAATGGAGGGGAAAGGGCACTTTCGTGAAATGAAATCTCACAAAGCTTGCTCTGTACCATACATGCCACTGCCAAGGTGAGAGGCCAAATACTGTCAAATTCCGTGTCCGGTGGCGCTGGAACACATGGCTTGGTATGTGTAGCAGCAACGGTTCCTGCCCTCCCTATCACCTCTCACCAGGTGTTTGCAAGCATCGTCACCTGCAAGGCCCCAGGCCAGCATGGCAAAGGGCTGGTGCCCACCAACGGAGATGAAAAGAAAGGCGGCTGCCGTGAGGAAGCACCTGGTGCAGAGGCTTCTGACGTCCCTGTGTCCAGGGTCCAGAATAAGCTTCTGGAATAGGTGGAAACCCTGTGGACTAAGACCACGGCTGACTCTCTCATAAATATTGCTCCACGGCATTACTAAGTTCAATAATACTTATAAATATTTATTTTCGTAGTCCCGTCCTGTTGTCTCTAAGACCCTGTCTTCCCTGTAAGGGCAAAGGCAGAGCAGTTAAGGCCCAGTATCCCGAAAATGGGTCTGTGGGACATTAGGAATACGTACATGTGTCCAGGGGTCTAAGTTCTATACAATACAGTAATTTTGACAATAATCCTACCATTTTCATGTAAATATGTTTGGGATTATTAAGGTGAATGCTTACTGAGTACTACCATGCAATTTGTGTGTTCCCCCCCTTTTAAAAAAATTAATGGACTGTGCTATTTATGAGGTTTTTTGGAAGAACTGTGAGCAAATGAGAAAAGAGGTGGATATGATTGATAATATGATTGATAAAGGATGTTTTTAACCCAAATGGAGGTCAAATGATATTTAGAACATGCTTTTCAAAAGACAACTTAACAGTGGTTCGAACAGTGAAAGTGAAGACAAGTGAGTCTTCACACCACAGTCAGTAGGTACAAGAGCCAAATCCAAAGGGGCTGGCCATAGAATACACGTGGCTGACGCACCACCGGTGCCGATTTCATTTCAGCTAAACACCCTCCTTGGTCCTGTTGAATCAATGTCAGTAATTTGCGCTTTATTGGTCTGTGGTTTTGTTTATACTTAACTAGGAAATTGGTTTGCCTTGGTAGTTGTTTAAGAGCTATAATTATCAGGAATATATACCTGATTTTATCTTTGCCCATAGTTAAGAACTATTAGCATAAGCATTTTTAAATTAAGGTCTATGGTTTTCTTTGCCTGTTTTTTTTCCCCCTGTTAAAAGTTTGTGAATGCTTATATAGTATAAAAAACGAGATCAAAGCTCAAACCTCAGTTTTGCCAGCAACTAGTGATATGGTCTTACAGAGCAATTTACACATTCTCTTTGAATGAGTTTCTCCAGAGGGACCATAAGCATCATGGAAGGCGGTAGGTGCCAACCACCCAGCCTATAGACTGTGAGAAATAAAGCTCAGTTTCCCTTTACTGGACTCCCTGACTTTTTCCTTACTTAAAAATCTATCTATTTTTTTAAAGATTTCATTTATTTCTATTTAGAGAGAGGGGAAGGAGGGAGAAAGAAGGCGACAGAAACATGGATGTGAGACAGAAACACGGACTGGCCGCCTCTCATACACGCCCCAGCTGGGGACCAGGTCGGCAACCCAGGCATGTGCCCTGGCTGGGAATTGAACCAGCAACCTTTCACTTTGCTGACTGATGCCCAACCAACTGAGCCGCATTGGTCAGGGCTGCTTACTTATAAATTTAAATATCCATTGAGTCCACTAACATTAGGATGTTATAGTAGTTATAACCCTTTATTTTTTAAAAACACTTAACTGTTAAGTGTTAACTCCTAACAACTATGAAAGGTAAGTAATTAAGGTTGATGATGTGGAAAATGAATTTTAAAGCAGTTAAAGGACTTACTGAGGGACGTGTGTTACTACATGGTCACTGGTACAGCTCCTTCAAACTTCTTACTCAAGTGCCACTGTTCTCTTCACTAGACTATGTCCAGATTACAATCAAAGGAGTTCTCTATATACTTCAGTGGAATATTATGTTGTGGTTTGCCAATAGGTACAAGAAGGGGGTCTGGCTATTTCATAAACAATGTACATAAGGGGTTTCTAAAACAACAGAAAGTTGAAAGTAAAAGCAGAAGAGCCATGACAGGGAACACTGATTTTAAAAGCAAGGACACTGATAATTCCCTTTTTCCCCTCTCTCCTTTAATTGTTCTGCTTGCAAGTGCATCCTTTTAAATTTTAAGGTCTGTTACCAATTCACGCTGCAGAGGTGGTGTAATGGTTTTAGAAATTACATTAGGTCAGAGAACAATCTTTTTTTCCCTAATTACCCAAGATAATATGAGTGATAAGTACTTTAAGACTTCACCATGAAAACTTAGGTACAGTTGAATTTCCACTGGAACTAGGGGAGCCACTTACTCTTGTCTTTTACTCAAGATTGGCTACAAAGGTCGAAGAAGTCAAAGACTGGCCAACACTACCGACAGAGAAATTCCTGTGTCCAAGCACACATAGAAATTCCCTATTAAGAGAACACCAGATCCTTCTCTATGCTCATAGGGAAGAGGGTTCAAGCCAGCACTACCAGCCATTCCATGACTTCGAGAACACAAAGGTGACAGAAGCAAGAACACAGGGGCAGTACGAAGATTAAAGAGCCACGAGCTTTGACATATGATGCCACATTTTCACACACCCACTTAGCTAATATTATTTAATTCCTTTAAAATGTATACAAAGATGAGTCAGAAGATGTTTTACATTTGAAAGAGAAAATAATCACAGCAACTCAAATGTCCAAACAGTAATTACATAATTTACTCTATCCTTATGATAGCATATTGTCCAGCCATTAAACTGATGTTTACATAGCATTCTGAGGACATAGAGAAGTGCTTTAGACTTAATATCTAGATTTAGAAAAGGGATAAATATTCATATTATGATCTCAATTGTGTGGGGAAAAAAAGGATATCGGAGCACAGAAAAAAAGCTGGAAGGAAATATATGAAAATATCAGTGATAAATTTAGTCTGATGAGATTAGGAGGAAAAATCTTTTTAATTCATATTTCATGTGTATGTTCCATCATGGCTGAAATAATTGTGTTACTTTAGTATCAGTAAAACTATTAAAAGTTGATTTCTACAAAACTATTAATATTTCTTGAATCAACTGCAATAGGGTCAAGCTCCCCTTCAAAAAGACGTTGTAGCACTAAGAGGCAAAAAAAGACCGGTATGTGTGTGTCAATGGAATACGGGCACTGGAGACAAATGTGAATTCAGAAATGATCTCAGACTACCTTTGGAGATTCCTACCGTCCAATTTCATGCATTTTAGAGAATGATTTTCCTCTGTTAGCCCCTGCATGGGGACTCAATAAAGCCAAGCCTGCTATATTATTGCACCTTTTTATTCTGCACAATAAAAACTGAACCAGTTGGCAACAGTCATATTGGAGATTTTTAACACAGATCTTCCCCAGAATAATGAATTTTTCCACATCCAGCAAAATCATTCAGCATTGGTAACTTTTTCTTTCCAGATCTTACATAAAACTTCTCTCTAAAGGCAGAGTAAATATGTGCTTTAAAATGAAAAATTCCTGGGGTTTCTCTCATCTAGAACTTTCCCCCTTTCTCTTAAACACACCATCTCCAGTCACCTCTGACCTGCCATCTACCTCCCACCTCGTCTTACTCCAACTCCTTCTTACCTCCTTGATCCTTCGACTCTTCCTCATTCTCTAACCCGGTGTCACTCAAAACGGTTATTCTGAGTATGTTTTGTTACAGTCCACAAGTTAAGGAGTTTATGGCAGAACGTAAATCAGCACACTATTGCCTTCATAAACAAAGTCTTGCTTAAAAAAAAAAACAACAGAGAAACAAAAATGCCATCTGAAACAGCAGCATTCTTAGCGATTGCATTAATTTACACTCCTTTTCTTGTCACAGACTACTAACAAACATTTTCAGAGCAATATCAGTCCACACGCCACACTTTGAGTCGCACTACTCTATGTCTTCCCACTGTCCCTAAAATTTTAATTTGGTGTGTTCAGACAGTGATAAATGCATTGGATAAAATGAAACAAGGCAACAGACCAGAGAGAGTGGTGAAGAGACTAGGATGGTCATGAAGGAATTCCGTTAGAAAGTGACATTTGAGTTAATAAGAAAAAGTTAACCAAGCAAAGATCTGGAGAAAGAATTTCCAGGTCCAGGAAACAGCCGATGCAAAGGTCCTGAGGTGTGACACAAAAGTTAAGGAAAAATATGATAGAATTATTAAGGGCTGATGGATTTGAGAAATCGGCTGGGCGAGCACTTCCTGAAGAAGGTGCTGAGAACACAAGCTCCACAGGATGCTCAAGGGCCATTTCGCTTTAAAAGTGGTCCCTGGTCAAGCAAGTTTAGAAGAAGTGGAATAAGTGAAGTTTAAATTTTTTTTAATCAGCTGCTAATCTGCATTGTGAATCTTCAAGTGTTCCTTGGGGCCCAGGCCAAGATGCGCTGTCCAACACTTTAATTTTACAAATGTGGATAGTAAGGTTCAAAAATGTTTGGTGGCTTGACCCACGTCCAACCATGTGCTGATAAATGTTTAACAACTATTTCTCCACCACCACCACCACCAAATACATATTTACAGTTATGGGCATGCTCCAAGGTGGTCTTCATGATCCCCATCTCTTAATGTCCATGCTTTTATATATGCCTTGCCCCTGGAATAGGGGTACGGACACCTGTGACTTGCACAGGTTATGGGATGTCACTTCCATAATGAACTTACATTACATGAGAGTTCATCTTCATACTGGACTCTTCACCAGGCACTCTTCCTCCCACATTGGCTTTTAAGAAGTGAGCTGTCATGTGAGGCCCACGAGGCAAGGAGTTGAGGGTGGCCTGTGAGAACTGAGGGCGGCTGTCAGCTGACAACCAGAAAGAAGTCAGGGCCCTCCGTCTTTACACTGTAATAAAATGAATTCTGCCAGCAATATGAGGGAGCTTGGAAGCAGATTCTTTCTGGGTAAGTCTCCAGATAAGAACACGGGCCAGCTAACACCATCACTGCAGCCTTGGGAGACCCTGAGAGAGAGCCCAGTTAATCTATGTTAGACCCCCAACCCACAGAAACGGAGAAATAATAAATGTAAGCTGTTTTAAGCCAACAAGTTTATAGCAATTAATTCTATAACAAATCCATAACTAACATACACATACATGTGCATATATTATAGTTTTACTGCTCTAAAGGATGTGTTGTATTAAAAATACTAAAATTTGCAACAATCGTTATTATAAATTCTATATAGCCACTTGACTCTCACAAAATGCTTTTGCTGATTTTTGCTGAATTACTGCATCCATAAAAACTATGGCTGCACTGATGAAAACGCGAAGTTTCAACATGAATGTTGCTGGATATTTTTATTTATACTAATGAGCAGGATGAAAGTGAAACAACAAACGTGTATTTCAAAATTCCATTCAATTGCCAGTGCTGAGAGACCTCTCTGCTGAATTGCAAAACAGTTTTTGAATCCTCAAATACTATTTCTTCAATTTTTGGTACTACTCACTGTGTAACTACTACAGACATGAAAAGCTTTTACGTTTACTCCATATTATTAACACTTTCTCCATCGCTGTGCTTAGAATGCGCCAGACTGCAAGAAACATTTTCAGTAAGAACCACACAGTAAATATTTCAGGCTTTGAAGATCACACATGCCCATGTCATATATTCTTTTTTGTGTGTTTTGCTTGTTTTGTTTTTTTTTTGGTTTTTGTTTTTGTGGGATTTTTTTGCTGTTACTACCTTTAAAAAATGTGAAGAGTATGCCTAACTCTCTGAATAAACAAAAATGGTCCTGGACTGGATTTGTTTCATAGACCATAATTTTTCAAACACTGGTCTAGACAATCAACAAAACAATAAATCAAAAAACTCTGATTTGTAATATCTTATTGCGGCGATGTAAATACTGCCACCATGGCCAATTTCGAGCCACTGACATGATGTCACTAAATGTGGAATTGGGGAGAAATGCACAAAAGCACACCATTTGTCTTAGTCTGCTTGGGCTGCCATAACAAAAAGCCATGGATTGAGTGGCTTAAACAGCATAAATTTATTTCCCACAGTTCTGGAGGCTGAGAAGTCTAAGATAAAGATGCCGGCTTTATTCGGTTTTCTGGTGAAGACTGCCTTCCAAGCTTATGGACAGCAGCCCCCTTCTTTCTGTAACCTCACACAGCTGGCGGCGGCGGGTGGCAGGGGGGTGCGGCGGGGCGGACGGGCGGACAGAGACACAGAGACAGAGAGAGAGAGCGCGCGTGCACAAGTGAACCTGATCTCTAATGTCTCTTTATAAAGACAACTAATCCTACTGTACCAGGACCCCATCTTGATTATTTCATTTAGCCTTAATTACCTCCTTAACTATCCCCAAAGAAAGGCACATTAGAGGTTAGGGTTTCAACTTGCAGTAAAATCAGTCCACAGAACCATTATACAACATTTCTACCATACAGATATAAAAGATAACAGTAAAATTTAGAGAAATCATTAGGAAGTGATGAGTTTTCAATATTTATTACTGTTGTTCTTAATATAATTTATCTATTTGTAAATTTGTAAAATTTAATTTTAAAGATAGACTGTGTTAAAGAACTGGCTCTCGAGATTCCTGAAAATCTCTCAAGTGCCCAAGGTGCGCCAGTTCCAGCACATCCTGCCAAAACAAGTTAGGACCGGAGCTGGTACCAGAACCCATATTTTTAAGTGTAGTCTCTTTCTCCTTTCTCCTTTAGTAAACTGGTAAGACAACACTGTTAGTCTATTGTCTACTATCAAAAGGAAATACAACCAAACTTCAGCTTTTGTGACATCTGATTTCTTTTTCCCCCAGGTTTTAAAAGCATAAAAACTAATTGAGTTTTATCCTATGGCCTAAATAGCTGGTTTGCTCATTAAATACATAATTCCTATACTAATTTACTATTTGCTTTCTTGCTAGTCCACAATTTTCTTGGCCACACTTTGAAAAAGTGCCATGAAAGAAATGTTATAAACCAGTAGTTTCCCAAACAACTATGCATTAGAATCAACAGAGGACGCTTTATAAACTATACACTATACAAACTTAGTAGCATATCACAATTTGGGGGGAATGGGCCCCAGGAATCTCTATTTTTAACAAGTATTGATGGTGATTCCACTGTAACTAGGACATCGTCTCTGGTCAGGTAAACACTTGAGAAGTATTAGCATAAATGATAAAATTAGTCTAAAGAACGAGTCATTCAGCAAGCCCAATGTCTTATTCTTTCATATACCTGTCCTGGGGTCTTTGTAGCCTTATCTGTATCAATCTTTACAGTAATGCTTTGTTTCAGTCCTGCAGAAAATATAAGATATAATTTCAGTAGCCTTCTTATAAAAGTTAACGCAAAATTGTAAGCATGTGATGTTTCTCTGAAATGTTCCCCCGACTTTTGTTTCCTTTTCATTTCCCTGAATTCTCTATACTCCTTTATCAAATTTGCTCTAAGGAATTAGATATGCTTTATCTTACTAACATGTAAATGATCCACAGGGGGGTCTACCTCAATTTCACTCTTTCTTACTCTATAGCTACTCACCAACAAATCTTATCAGCTTCATGCTGTATCTACCCAGAAGCCCACCACTTCTCACCACCTTTTCCACTGGAACCCTGGCAACAAGCCACCGTCCTCTTGTGCTCCATTATTAAAATAGCATCAGAATGGATTTTTCCTGCGTTGACCTTTGCCTCCCAACAGTCTAGTCTCGACACACAGTCTGAATTATATTTTTAAGGTATCAATGAAATGTCATCCTTCTGCTGAAACCTCTTCAGTGGCTTCCTGTCTCAGAATGAAACCCAGTGTCCTCACTTACCATAACCCATGAAGAGCCTCCCAGTCACATCTCTGCTCACCTCCTCCCCCCGTCCTGTCTTTCACCATGCTCCATCTGCACGGCCACACCTTCCCTGACCAATCTTTGTAAAACAGCACACCCCCTAGATGTCCCCATCATCATTTCTTCCTGTTCTCCTGCATCTCTTTCTCAGAGCACTGCTCTCACTGCTTGACAGAGTATGTGCTGCCATCTGTCCCCGCCCACCCCCACTAGAAAGTTGGCTTCATAAGAGCAGGAAGGGATTTGTTGGTTTTGTTCACTGCAGTTTCCCAGTACCTGGCACAGAGCATGGCACGTGTAGTAGCCATTCAATTACTATTCACTGAAAGTAAATTATTGAATAAAAGGTAATTATTGTCACCTTCCCACAGCTATTTCTCTTTTCACAGACCACCTGCTTCTTCTCCATCTACCCTTGATAGCGACCCTTAAGCATATCATATTCCTCTCAGTCTAGACGGGCTTCAAAATTTGTGAGACTCAATGCAAAATGAAAACTTGGGCCCCTTGTTCAAAAATTCTTGTTAGAATTTCAAGATGCCAACAGCAGAGGATAAAACCAAGGGTGAGACCTTTCTAAGTTCACAACTCTGTGCAACATTAAATGAATCTGGCCCTGCTTTCAGTTCTCTGAGTATCCCACACCTGGCCAAGTGCTGAACCTATCACCTTCTACTTCTCCCTTACCTACAGGTCCCTGGCTGTGCCTCGGGGAGGCATTTCCAAGCTCCCTGGGCTAGATTAGACCATCTTGCATTCCCACTGTGTATTACCTCTTTCAAAAAGCCATCAGACATGTGATAGCTGTTGATTCTGGCCTTGTCTGTTAGGCTATAATGTAAAGGACTGTTTATTACGTAAGTGTATTCCCACCACCAGACCCGGAACCTAGTTAGTACCCAGTAACTCCTTGTTAAATTGGCTAAAAGGAGGAACAACTTGCTAGTTGTGGAATTTTAGATATCAGAAAGTAGAATGAAAAGATAATTGAATAATCAGGACACTCTTGGGCCATGTTCAAATTGGCTACTTTTGGGAGAGACTGGAACCCAAGCAGTCCATTGGGCATCTCTGCACTGAGTGTGGGGAGGTATGGACATGGGAGAGCTCTGGAACTAAAAGCTGAGAGCTTGGGAAATCTTTGCAGTGAAGGTTTCCAGCAGCCATAGGAATTAGAGAAACCCTTTGGCATTTAGGGTACCACTAGTACATTCAGCAAATAGGTAGAAACTAGAGTCTCAGGGCCAAGGATTCCAGAACCCCGGGGCTCAGATTAATTTCAGATCCATCACAGACTGGTACAAATAGGCTTGGCTCTGGGGTTGGGGTTGGGTTGGGGTTGGCTTGGGGCTGGGTCAGCACATGGAGGTCCTCAAGGCCTCCACCAATATAAGTATGAAAAAGGCAGACTTGATGCAAGTGGGACTTCCTGGCTCCCACTACATGACTTTCTCATCCAAGTGAGTCCCAGAAAATTCACCTCGCCAAATACATTCCAATCTAAGTTTCCAGCACACAACTCTAGCAGAAAACTGTTATGCAACTATCTCAACACCAATTGCCAATTCCTTCCTTGCCCATCTTCTATTACAGTGTCTAAAAAAAGTGAGACACCCAACTTCCCAATATCCTTTGCAGCCAAGGTAGCCATGTGATACAATGCCACCCAATGAGACAGAAGATTCTGTGTCTGTGGAAGCTTCAGAAGAAACTTTTCTCTCCTGATTCAAGGGACAGACATAGATGCCTCTACTTCTCCCTTCTTCCTACCTTGAATAAGAATGTGCTGCCTGAAGTAAAGAAGCCATCTTCATGCTGTAAGGCAAGACTGAGGATGAAAACAAACATTCTACAAATGGGAGAAAGAAAAACAAAAGAGCCTGGATCCTTGAACGCATCCTTGAACCAGTATCCAGACATCTTGCTATGCGAGAGAGGGGGAAAAAATGCTTATTGTTGCAGAAAGCACACCTAAAATGTTTACTTATATCACAATTCTGTAATCACAGAACTCAATATGTGCAACATTAGAGAGTATTTCTAAAATGATGTTCAATGGTTATGAGCTAGACATTGGAGTCTGGGTTCAAATCCCAGCCTTATTGCTTACGGGCTGAACTTCAGCAAGTTTCTCAATCTCTCTGTGCTTTCGTCCTCAACTGAAAATGGAAATGATCATGGAATCTACATTATGAAGTCGCTGAAGGGTTTTAAAAAACAAGTTTTTAGAACAGCACCTGGAATAGGGTAAGTGTTCAGTGAACACTGGTGATTACGATGATGGTGCCAACAGAACGAAAGGAAATGATTCTGAAAAGGAGCCATGGCTGCTAGTCCTTTTATGTTTATTAGCCAAACCACAGTCCCGCACTTATCATTCTAGCACAAATTACCCTTGGTCTTCTCTTTTTGTATTATATAGTTGCTTTTCCTGTGTTAGTATCTAATTCATTTAGCCATTTTAAATGAAAGGGGTAGAAAATATACTGCCTACTTATTATTACCAAAAGACTCATCAAACCAGTATCTCTGCAAAAAAAACAACCAAAGACAAATAAAACAACAAAACATTTACAAATTATTACCTCGCTGATTGAACCTATTATCTCCCTATTCTTGTATAGTTGCAATAAGGTAATTTGACCTTCATGGACTCATGGCTCACATATAAATAATCCCATATGCCTCGGTGCAGCTGGGAGAATTCGATGTTTGTAGCTTGCTCATAAACCAAGTATGTTAAACCCTAACTATAAACAAGTAAACAGTATTCAGCTGGCAATACCAAGTATCATGTTTCATCTATTTTATTCATGAACTTAATGGACCATTAAAAAGACTTATTCACATTCCTGTTCTATTATTTAACTACCAACGAATACCTTTCTTCATGCCCAGCAAGAAAGGCTCCCAATATATCTGTCCTCTACAAAGAAAATTAGCCAGTTTAAAAAAAAAAAAGACACTTTCATTTTCAGCAATAAGACAGAATAAATGGACTGATAAGTGCCTCTTTTATAAGAGTTAGTAATGTTTGATAAAAGTATAACAAAGTCTCCTCCAAATGACTATCTGAGCTTGCAAGAATGCAGGAGATATTTCCAGGTGCCCAAGAAGAAGAGGGAGCTAAAAAAAGGTGTGACTGCTGACCAAATGACTGCCAGGTTTCAATGTTTGGGAAAAGGGAAAAGGACAGACCACCCCAAGACTGGAAACAAGGTCCTTAAATGAAGCTGGGATTCCTAAAGAAGCGTTCATGCATTAGGGAAAGTGTGGGCTGAAAATTTATCTGCTCATCAGAAAAGGGAGGTGGGCAAGGAATGCGCCTCTCTTGCATACATAATAATAATATCCCAGCGAATTTGTATAATCACCAGCCTATACTGATAGTTTCGGATCAAATCTATTTATCTGTGCAGTATGGGATACCTCTGGCCAAAAAATTAACGTAACATGGTCCCAAATTAGTAGTTCCCAAGTGCACCTAGAAAAAGAAAAAATCAAATATCCTTCAGCCCTGTGCTGTCTGATAAATTGGCCATTAGCAATATGAGCCTAAATTAAATTTATATGAGTTAAAATTAAATTTAAAATTCAGTTTCTCACATTAGCCTCATTTCACCTGCCTTCCTAAAGTCATGCAATTAAGAAATAGCAGAACTTGTCTTCAATCTAAGGCTTCTAGCCTCTAATTCAGTTTCTTCCCAGAACGCAATGCTACCTTGAATCTGTCAACAAATTTAAAGAATAACTTACACAATTCACAAGCCCCATAGAAATGGCATTTTACCTGAAAAAAATTCTGAGTATTAACATAAGAATGTTTTAATATTTTAAAATATTTAAATATTTTATGAATTTTATTTTAAAATAATTTTATTTAAATTTTAAACTTAATATTTCAAATATTTTAATATTCATAAAAATGTTTAAATATTAAACCTTTGATGTTCCCTCAAAGGGAACCATCAGGGATTTAAACAAGATTTATATACAAGGATGTTCACTGAAGCATTATTTATAAAAGTGGAAGTTGAAAATGACCTCAATATCTAATAATTGGTAAGGGCAGAAAATGGTATGTCTGTATAATGCAATGTTACACAGCCATTATAAATCACTTTCTAAATGACTATTTATACCTCTAGGAAAATATTAATGATGAGGGGAAATATGGCATTAAAAGTATTATATCCATTTTATTCAAATATAGATGTTGCTGTAAAAATTGACAATGATAGACACATTCATATTGAAAGCCTAAAAGTAAATGTGCCAAAACATACATAGTATTTATATCTGGCTTGGGGAGTTGAAATCACTGGTGATTTGAACTTCATTCTCTAAAAATGAACACATACTGCTGCTGTAATCTGAACAAAACAAAATTCACAAATAAGTTTCAGAAGTTCTTTTTTGCAAAAGCACCAGTAACTTTAAATTTTAATCTTACTCCCCTACTGAATTCAATATGTAAAAGTTAACATGCTACAAGGAAATAAAATCAAAAGAAAATAAACCAAAGAGGAAGATAAAATGTCTCAGAAATTGAATTATATAAGACCATATCCTGCTTCTCATTATCACTAAGTTCTAATTAAATAAGTTAACTGGCCTCAGACATATAGCTGAAAACCAAACACAGAAGGACCCTAATTCCCCAGGCTTTTCTGGTTTAACTAAAGCCTCAGCTGAGTGTCAAAAGGGCTGGCCAAAACAGAAACCTCAGCCAGGACATTTCATCTATAACTGTTGTCTGTGCTCCTGAAAGGTCAAATTGCATCTCAAAAAAGTGCAAACCATCCGACCACAGAGATACGTCACATCTAATCATGAAAAGGCCTTCATCTGAACCAGAACAAATTGAGGACCCTTCCTAGCCACTCAACAGCTCCTAAACCCAGACATGCAAGGATAGTAACAATTTTCTTATAGAACATATACGTTCCACCACGGCTCTTCTGCTGACCCCTAAAGAAATATCTAATGCAATCTTAAAGTTCAATTCACAGGCTAACATCCAATACTATAGGCTGTCACTTGCCCAAACCCGTACGTACCTATCACCTAATACATCATGATGAGCCTGCGATCACTTCATTTAGTTCTATACTGGCAATCTCTCAAGTACCTATTCAGCAGGTTACTAGAGATCTTGCTGAGGAGGAAGAAATTTTAAGAACTTCAATCTTGTTTTCAGGTATAATGTACCTGCCATCAGAATAAAAGCAGTTAATGGTTTTTCCATTTCTTTTCCGTTAGAGATCTGAATGAATGGAAAGCTGGAAGCTTAGCCACGAGGTGATTCTCCCCTTTATTTAAGTCAAATGTGCTTCTGTGCCCTTTATTCAACCCTTCCCCTGTTCCTTTCTTCCTCTCACACTTCCCCCTGGGACTGGGAGTCTGAATCTGAGACGCATAGCAGCAAGCGGTGTAGGGCAAAGTAAGTTTGGAGCTCAGAAAATCAGATTAGCCTAGCTGACATCATTAAAGTGGGGTTTTCAGAGACAACCCTGGTACGTGAGGCTCCTGCACAGGCACTCGGGTCACAGTTAGCTTCTCTTAGTGCTTCTGGGGGATCGCAGTGGGGACGGTGGTGATGACGACAGTGAGGACGGCACGGGGGAAGAGGGAGGTGTGGAGGGAGAGATAATATAAGCCGGGAAACTTAGCAAACATAAACCTGTGGAGCAAAGCAAATGTGTTCTACAAGCACCACATAGATTTAAAAAAAAAAAAGTCAAAGGGAGACAGCACAGAACTAATTGTGATGTGAAGTTTAAATTAAGCTTAACTTTGCCATTTATGATAAACAAAACCCGCTTCTTCTGCCTTTAGTGAATGTCAGTAAGGCATGGCAGAACAAGTACACCCCCCATGTCCAAACAAGAGGTGTACAGGGAAGCAAATAGTTCTGTGATCCACTTAATCCCTTTATTTCCAAAGATGAGTCAAAATCTGTGGACTTTTGTGCTTGGTTTCTGAAACACTTAAGTTAACACTAACAAACCCACAACAGAGAGGACAAGAAAGGAGCAGTGTTAGCTGGCTCAGGTGCTTCTAACTTAACTTGCATTGCGTTAACCTGGGAAAGAAATCTATTTCTATTAGAGTCTAACATCTCACAAAAGGGAGAGAGCAAAGTTCGGGGATGCAAACTTTTCAGGGCAACATATAAATAAAAAAATATGAGAGCTTTCTAAATTAAAAGAAATATAAACTGTTCAATGAATTGGCTTTTAAAATAAATCACTGGAGACATATACAGTTCCTCAATGAACATTGGAGACAAGACAAAATGTACCTCCTCTTGTACTCTGGTCAAATACAGAAAAAAGAACAGCTATAGAGGGGTGGAAAACTATAAATCAAAGAAGAAATTGAAGAAAGAAATAGAGAAACTGTGAATACAAATGAGAGAGAACAGGGCGAGAAAAGTATAAAGAAAAGGAAGGATGACTAGAATGAAATCAGACTAGCAGACAGTGGATTCTCAGGGAAATATATTAATGAATGTAACTGGTTTTGTTAATCCCATTTCATCAGCTTCTCATTTCATCAGTTATCGCTGATCTTAAAAATACAAATTTAGTCTTCAGCATGGCATCATTAATTTAAAGCCCTTGTGTTTCCTGAATGTTTTTAGTTTACTTTTTTAAAGCTCTAAATGGGTCATATTTTCTCTGGCCCAAGTATAACATTAAGTCCGCAGGACGAAATGATTCTCTTAGCACCAAGACCAGAGATGGCTTAATGCACCAGTTCTAAATCCTGTCTGCAAAGTAGAATCACAAGGAGAGCTTTAAAAGAAAAATTGATGGCCCTGGTTGGAGTGTCATCTCATATGCCAAAAGGTTGCAGGTTCAATTCACGGTCAGGGCACATACCTAGGTTGTGGGATCAATCCCTGATGGGGGAGCTATGGGAGGCAACCAATCGATGTTTCTCTCTCATATTAATGTTCCTCTCTCTCTACCTTCCTCTCTCTCTGAAATCAATAGAAACATATCCTTGGGTGAGGATTTTTTTTAAAAAAAAAAGAGGAAAATACTGACATTCTAATAAAATATAGGCGTCCTATATACCTTGGACTAATTAAATCAGCATCTCTCAGGAACAGGTCCAATGAAGAAAATATTCTGCGCTGGGTGAAAAACATTTTTACATCCCCTCAGAAATATGGAATGGCTTCTCGAGCGTAGGTGCATAAGGTTTTTATATAATTGCATTTTGCTTTTTTTGTCTATTTTCAGCTGGATCCTGCAGGGAAGAAATGAGTTGCTAAGAGCCGAGTTTGGAGACACGTTCTTCCACAGACTTGAATCTGCCTGACTTTTTGTAACATGTGCAAAATGGTCCAGGCTGCTGAGAAAGGTAAGTGGCAGCAGGCATTCTGCCTTAAAGGACAGCTCAGCTCGCTCCCTCTGCTCCGCCTCCAGGCTCAGCCCAGCAGTACAACTCCCTGCTCTACTGCCTTTTAGCTGCTCATTTTGGCCCCCCTAAAAATGAACTGTTCCAGAGAGAGCACTAAGGTTTCAGGGAAATTTAACTGCCTCTTGCTAAAAATCAAAACAAAACAGAAAAAAAAAGAAAAGAAAAGGTCTTTCAGGAACTGAAAGTAGTAAGAAAATTCTCTTTAAAACTGACCCTCTGCCCTCTGGTCCTATTTGAAAAATCCCAGAACCTGAGAGGTGGTTATTGCTGAGACAGCCCAGCTGGAGAGAACCAAAGAATTATTCACACATAATCCCAGGGACATCAATGAGAGTTACCCGCACAGGAGAGGAATAAACAGGCACAGAGCGCAGTATCAGCTCTAGGCCTGGTGTGAAGATTCTCAAAGAGAGAATGTTTAGGAGTAGACTTTATGCAGTCATGTCATTCCTTTATTCTGCAAGTTTGAAAGTTACTTTCCTTCAGTTTTGTTATGTCTCTAGCGCTTCACTTGCTCCTCATAGAAGACATGGTCCCCGCCCTGCGGGACTCTGAAAACTAGGCAGGAAAACCAGAAATACGATGACGCAGTTAAGTTAGGCTTCCCCATAGTAGCCACGGGAGCTGCCTTCAGCTCCAATCGGAGGTGAACTGTGCGACTGGCTGGCGCTCTCAGACATGGTAGGTTATTGCCTCATAAGAACTAAAACATTTTTCCTGCAAATGTCATTTAAAGGGATTTTTTCCCTAAAGCTTCCCCACCCCCAATGCCTTGTACTCAGTGAAAGAAAAATAATCACTAGTGTTGATTTACCTCCTTTCCCTGGAAGAATGCTTGTTAACCCTTCACAGGACACTGAGTAGGAAATATCCCAAGAGGGCTAAAATGAGCATGTGTTTCTAGGAAACTGGCGGGTTGGGATCTGGGCTGGATGTCAAAAGCCAGCAGAATGTAACTGTTTGAAGCAGGGGTTAAGCAGACCCATGTCTTGATTTAGTTGTGTGACCTTAAGCAAATTAATTTAATCTCTCCAAACTCAAGTCTCTCATTTGTGATGTGCATGCAATAAGACTATTTCACTCAAAAGATCATAGTAAAGATATTTCACAATTTAATAATGAATGCAAAATGCTCAGCACAGTGCCAGACACAAAGAAAATGCACAATTTATTCATTCAGTCAAGAAAAATTTAATGCATGTATGAAATGTGCCATGCAGTGTTCTAGGACAGCGATTTTCAACCTTTTTCATTTCATGGCGCACATAAACTAAATACTAAAACTCTCCAGCACAACAAGAAATATTTTTTTTTACAATCTGACAAAAAAATAGGTATAATTTTTATGCATTCACGCCAGACGGCTATTGTGTTGGCTCTTGTCATTTTTTTAAAATTTGACAATCTAAAGGAAAAGAGATCAGGGCCCCTGACTAAATAGTCAGGTACCGCATGTTTTAAAAATTCCTGTGGCACACCTGTTGGAAATCACTCTTCTAAAGGCTGGAACAATAAACACAATTGACAAAATCCCCGCCTTTATGTTGCTTACCATCTACTATTAATTAAATTACATAGTGTTTTAGAGGGTGATGATTGCTACCGGGAACATAAGGGCGGGCAAAAGCAGTTTTACAGTTGCATTGTGACATTCTTTCAAGTTAACAGCATTAATTTAATAATCGTAATAATAATAAGTTAATAATTATAACCCGCATGTCTTTTTCCATACGAATAACTATAAACTAACTTTCACCAACCCCTGTATAGAAGTGGAGAAGGGGGACAGGGAGTTGGGCTGATATGTAATTTTAAATAGATCTTTCTGATTTGGTGACTCATGAGTGAAAAACTGAAAAGATGAGGGAAGGAGCCATGCAGAGGAAAGTCAGTGCAAAGGCCCAGAGGGAGAAGCTTGTCTGGTGTGTTTACAGAGCAGAAGGGAGGTCAGTGTGGCAGGAAGAGGCTGAGTACAGGGAACTTTAAGGGGAGATGAGATCTGGGAGATAAAGGCATAGCAGACTATGCAGGGCTTTGACACTTGGCTTTATGCTGACTGAATTAGGAAGTCGCTGGAGAGGTCTGGGAAGATGAGTGGCATGATCTGATTGACACTTCAACCTGATCACATTAGCAGTTAGTGAGCAGAAGAGATGGTGGGGTGTGCAAGGGCAGAAACAGAGAGAGGAGCTAAGAGACTAGTGCAATAATAGAGGTGAGAGTTGATGGTAACATAAACCAAATAATGGCAATAAAGATGGTGAGATGTGGTCAGATAGACTGTGGATATACTCTGAAGATGGAGTTGACAGGATTTGCTTATAAATTAAATGTGCAATGTGAGCAACTGGAGTGACTGAAAGAGAAGCAGGTTGGGGAGTATGGGACACAGAGAACATAAGTTTTACATGCCTTGCATACATCAAGCAGAGATAAAACATATGAGGTCTGTCTGGAAAAAGCAAAGCCATTGTTAGTATAACAAGAACAGTTTGTGCAACATTGATATAACCTGGCAGCCAAGGAGAGTGGACTGGAATGCGCATGCGTGAACAATGACGCCCTCACTGCACTAGTCAGTGGGTACAACAGATGCTGTTGACTGAGCAAGTGTACTGTGTGGCTGTTGCAATCAAAATGACTGAGCGAGCAGAGCAACAAATCTGCGTCCCATTTTGTGTTAAGCTTGAATATTCCTCAGCAGAAACTATTTGGATGATTCAGAAAACTGCAACTATGAGCAACTGGTGATTGGAGGCTTCATCACGACAATGTGCCTGCTCATGCATCACACCTCGTGCAGAGTGTTTTCATGAAACATCAAATCACCCAAATGACTCAGCCCACCTACAGCCCAGATTTGGCACCCTGCGACTTCTGGGTTTTCCCAAAACCAAAATCACTTTTGTAAGGGAAGAGATATCAGACTGCCGATGAGATTCAGGAAAATAAGACGGGGCAGCTGATGGTGAGTGCAAAAACTGTGTGAGGTGCCAAGACGCCTACTTTGAAGGAGACTGAGGTGTCATTGTCCTATGCACAATGTTTCTTGTATTTTGTATCTTCTTTAATAAATGTCTCTATTTTTTCACATTACATGGCTGGATACTTTCTAGACAGGCCTTGTAAGCAGTGAAATATCTAAATCTAAGACGGAAGGGTCAGGTCTGGACTTGGACCTAAACATGGGCAATATCAAGTCCATCGATGCTGTTTAAAACCATGAAACTGAATGATATCACCAAGGGAGTGAAAACAGAGAAAGAAGTCCATGAAGAAAGTACTGGAGGGCTTCAGTATGTAGAGCTCAGGAAGGTGAGAAGGAGTCAGCAAAGGAGACTGAGAAGCAGCAGCCAATGAGAAAAACCAGAGGTTACATACGTGATCTAGAGCTCCTTCAGATGAAATTCTTGCGCCTAATTATGCATGTACCCATGCACCTATCTATCCATCTAGTCTAGTAAAACAGTTCAGAATATGGACTTCAGAATCACATAAACCTGGGTTCAAATCCAGATTCTTCCCTTAACCACATCTGTGGCCCCGTTAAGTTATTTAACCTTGTGGAGTTACTTTACTATAAAATGAGGAGAGGAACACTAGTGGCATGGGGTTGTAAGAATCAAATGAGACTTTATATATAAAACACGAAGTGCTCGGTAAAGAATGGCCACACGTTCTATTATTAGTATTCATCAAGTGCTTTCTGAGCACCTAAATCAATGCCAAAGAACACCATGCCAGATGCCGAGAAGAAAATTAAATCCCACAGAGAATAAAAGATGATACGTGGAAACTTAAAAAACACCATATAGCCCGTGGTCCACAAGGCAAGCTCTTTGAGGGCAGCAACCTTTCCTGTCTGGTTTATATAGTATCCTTAGCAAGTGAGACAAGCATGGCACTTCAGCATTTCGTGAATTAGTGAATAAATGAATGAGGTTCTGACATGAAGACCTGGAGTTCGCAGCAGAGAAAGATCACTGGGAGATGAAATACAGAGCACGTCATTGATGAGATGGGAAGAAAAGCTTTAGGTGAATTTTTCCCATTGAATGGCCCACAATTTACATAAACAAGCAAGATGAAATGGAAAAAATCTGGATTACTAAAAGCTATGGCATTTGGGATCATTGAATAAACCCTGGAACCTAAACAGAGGGAGAGCCTCCTGTTTCCTTGATAAATCTTGTTTTAGGGAAGTGTGATTCACATTTGTCACCCATAGAGTATCTTTCATGAGGGATAATAGAAATAAAAGTGAACAGTCATGAAAATCTAATTTGTTTCAGGCACTCTTGTAAAAAAAACTTTATATGTAGTTACTCTTCAAAACAATCCTACAATATAGGTCCTATTATTATTATTTCAACATGATCCATGAGGAAATGGGACAATATAATTTTAACACTACTGAATGGTAGAGCAGGAATTTGCATCTCTGGCTCCAGGACTCAGCCCTTAACTATTACACAGTGCATCCTATAGAGACCATGTGAGTCAGAGGGCGAAATACTGACAGTTCCCAAAGAACCTGTTAGGTAAAAAAGGCATAAAACCGTGAATTTAGTCAAGTTAATGATAACTGTGACAATCAAATCATTCCCCTGACATTTGATTTTAAGTAAACCCATTTGTCTAAGTTGATTTCATAGTTCAAATGTTTGTAAATGAATGAACA